>JAODAL010037299.1:0-40591 GCA_025379985.1 Phyllomedusa bahiana
TCTATGTTGGGGGTTGCACACACCCTCTTCTAGATTTAAGGAACTTCCTGCCTCTGCTTCAGGGTCAGTTCATTAACTTCCTGACCTCTGGTTCCTGTTTCTGCTGTTACCTGCCATCATGCATCTCAGCTACCTGCCTAGTATCCAGCTTCCAGTGAATGTTTAACCACGCTGAGTCCAGGGGCCACATGTATGAAAACTGTCTAGGGCTAAAATTCACTTTGTTGCCCATAACAACGAACCAGAGCACCCCTTTAAGTTTTCCAGAGCACTATATGAAATTAGAGGCGCTCTGATTGGTTGCTATGGGCAACAAAGTGAATTTTAGATCTAGACAGTTTTTTACTTGTGGCCCTAGATTGCTGTTCCTGCTACCTAGGTTCCTGATACCTTGTTTCTGCTGTTACCTGCCCGGGACTCTGTCTATGGCTACCTGTGACGCATCACTTCTGCCTGTACCCATTATCCTTCATCCTGCACTTTGGCTGTCACCATGAGTAGCCTACAGCTAAGTCCATCTGGTTTTGCGGAGGACTCTGGTGAAGACCGGGGGCCACTTAGATTCTGCTCCCGGGCGTGGTCCGCTATACCATCACCACTCGCGGTGGCCCAGTCCTTACTGACGCTGTAAAACTTGACATTGTCCCTTATGGAGGCCGGGAAGGAATAGAGTTAATAAACTGGGAAGAGTATAAGATGGCTTGTACTTATGTTAGTTTGCTAGAACCCAATTATAGGGTTTAATGGCAGTGAAGATTTTATTTAAGAACATTCTGGTCTAACAAGCCCTTGCTGCAGCCCGGTGACAGTCTTCTGAGTAAGGCAAAGTGTCTAAAAAGTTAAAACAAAGGTTTTGGGGTTTTCTATTTTCAGCCTCAAACCAGGATAAAATATTAATTAGAAATTAATTTGCCTTAGATCTAGGACCTTCTGAATCCAAGGGTGTAAAACACATTTTCACAGAGGACCACATCAGCATTATGGTTCCCCTTAAAGGGCCATGGTCAGTAAATAGCCAATATGTTTTATATGGTTATTTAATAGTGATTCCACCCCATTAGAACTGAGCTTCCCAACTTGGACAGTGGCTAGGATGCCTAAGGAAGGGCTGTCAGAGCCATGCCACACTTTTTAGCACTGAGCTTAATACCTTGGAGGGTGACTAGGCTGCTTAGAAGTGCTGTCAGAGCTGTGCCACCCTTTATCACGAGCTTTCTACCTTGGGGGGTGGCTAAGGTGCCAGGGTATGGCTGTCAGAGCTGTGCCACCACTTTAGTGTAAAGAAGCGGGAGGGGTATGGTTGGACTCCTTTCTGGTTATTTTTAATTGTGGGGAGAGACGATGTGAGACTCTCTGTAGTGAAGTGTACCAGTGTATAAATAAGGCAGGCCAGACAACAGTTAACCTGGAGAACTGTGGCTTTACTTTCCTTTACTTCCTCCAGCAACGACACTTGTAGCACAATCCAGTCGTCCACATTGAGTCTCCACCAGCTCCAGTAGCACGCACTCATCCGGCAGTTCCAGAGGGAGCTCTCTCCAGCTCAACCTCACTGCTCTACCCTGACTGACCTTCCATGGATGCTCCACTCAGCTCAGGGGGGGCTACCTCCTACTTCAGCTGCGTTAACGGCCTCTCTTGCCCTTTACTCAAATGTGCTCCCTTCTAGAGGTGAAGCTCTGCCCACAGCTCCTGCCCGGCTTACTTGCTGTCAACGAATAACTATTTACGAGTCTTTTGTTCTTAGGGCTTCTTCTCCTTTGCCTTCCATTCAAATCTGCCGCCTCTCATCTCCAGCCGAAATGATGAGGGTGATGCTTCCTGCCCACTATCCTGTGGCAGAATCTCCAGCACACTTCTCTTGGCACAATCCTGAGTTACTACATGTCTCACTATTTATTTGAATCCCCCCTGCTGGCATCTAACTCTCCTTCCTGCTTCACAGAGTTTCAGCTCCCTATTGTCTGACGGTTATGACGCTGCTGTTACCAGGCAGACTACAACTGGGGAAGGAAACCTTAATATTAACCAATAGACTCCTGAATCTAACTTTACTATTACTGCTATACCTAAGTCTCTATAGTACACACAATACTTTCCTAGATAGGGATAACTACATATTTGCACATCCTACATTAGCACCAAGCTTCTTACCTTGTAGGTGGCTATGGGGCCCAAGAAGGGCTGTCAGAGCTGTGCCACCACTTTACCACCAAGCTTCTTACCTTGGAGAGTGGCTATGGTGCCTAGAAGTGCTGTCAGAGCTGGAGGGTGGTTAAGATGCCTGAGTAGGGTTGTCAGAGCTGTGCCACCACTTTAGCACCAAGCTTCTTACCTTGGAGAGTGGCTATGGTGCTTGGAAGTGCTGTCAGAGCTGTGCCGTCACTTTCTACCTTGAAGGGTTGCTATGGTGCCTGAGTAGGGCTGTCAGAGCTGGTCCACCATTTTAGCACTAATGGCGACATGTCAGAAAAGAGGCGCTGCCATGCCAGCTTTAAGGCGCATTAAATGAGTGCATAATGCACCTGAATGAATGAACCTGATCATTGGTCGTATATTTGATACAATTATTTAGGCACATTCAAATGTGTCATGTCCGACGAATAATGTGCCTAGTTTTGGTGCACGACGGTTCATTTATATAGAGAATAGGGCGTCGACAGTTTTTTGGTGCAAAATACAGCCCTAATGGGACCAGTCGCCTTAAGTTTCTTACCTTGTAGGGTGGATAGGAAAGGGCTGATAGAGCTGTGTCATCACCTGTGTGTTGCTGAACAGAACCCTGTCGAGGTGCACATTGGAGCTCTGAATCCAAGATGGCAACGACTCCCTCTGCTGGTGCTGCCACTTCTGACAAGCATTGGCTACTTCTCCTGCCTCCAGACATTGTCCATTCCCACTTGCTGTGTGTAAGCTCTTGCAGGCCACATGAAATGACATGGCGGGCCTGATTCGTCCCCCGGACCTTGAGTTCGACACTTGTTTTAGACAATCTGTGTAGGTGTTAAATTTTTTTTTTTTCAAAAAGGGGGCTTTAAAACCAAATCCTTACCTTTAGGGGTTTCTATAGTGCCTAGAAGGGGGGTCAGAGGGGTGTGGGCCCCCCTTCAGCACCAACTTCCCATTTGGGAATGGCTAGGGTGCCTGGGTGGGGCTTTTTAGGCCTTCCCCCCTTCAGTACCAAGCTTCCCATCTTGGGGATGGCTAGTGTGCCTGGGTGGGGCTGTCAGAACTGTGCCACCACTTTAGCACCAAGCTTCCTACCTTGAATTATAGCTAAGGTACCTCAGTCGGACTGTCAGAACTGTGCCACCACTTCAGCACCTAGCTTCCCACCCCTTTTTTATCTAAGGTACCTTAGTAGGGCTGTCAGAGCTGTATCACCACTTCAGCACCTAGCTTCCTACCTTGAATTATATCTAAGGTACCTCAGTAGGGCTGTCAGAGCTGTGCCACCAATTCAGCACCAAACTTCCCATCTTGGGGAGGCTAGGGGGCCTGGGTGGGGCTGTCAGAGCTGTGCCACCATTTCAGCACCAAGCTTCCTACCTTGGATGGTGGCTAGGGGGGCTGGGCGGGACTGTCAGAGCTGTGCCACCACTTCAGCACCAAGCTTCCCATCTTGGGGATGGCTAGGGTGCCTGGGTGGGGCTGTCAGAGCTGTGCCACCACTTCAGCACCAAGCTTCCCATCTTGGGGATGGCAAAGGGTCCTTTGGAAGGGCTGTCAGAGCTGTGCCACCATTTCAGCACCAAGCTTCCCATCTTGGGGATGGCTAGGGTGCCTGGGTGGGGCTGTCAGAGCTGTGCCACCACTTTAGCACTAAGCTTATTATCTCGTAGGGTGGATATCATCAGTCTTTTTTTCTGAGGGGTCAACTCTTAACACAACATTTGGAGCTCCAATGGATCTGCAGGAATAGATGAGAACTTTGTTGACTGATGAACGCACCGGCATAATTTCTAAGATGTATGTGAGAAAGACTTGAAAGTTTTGACAGAGTCCATATCTATGGTATCAAACTGCCGGCAAATAAATGTGAACTTCTGGTAGAGAAGTCAGGTTTGTTAGTTTCAATATATCCAAAAAGGCTCATGGGAAATGAGCTGGTACTCTGCAGCGCCACCTACTGGATGTAATATTTCTAAATTTCCATACGAATCACTGAGCCTTTTATTGTGACTAGGATTAGAGCCAACCAGATATTCATCTGCAGACAGCTGATTCTGGGCGTTTACGCCTCATCAGGGTGCGAAATAAAAGAGAAAAAGAGGGGGTGGCGCTCTATGGTGAAGTATGTCCAAATTGGAAAAAGTAAGAATAAAATGGCGATGCTCACCTGGAGCTGTTGTGCATATAATATAGAGGCACAACGCTCATAGACACATGGTTGGCTCTCTCCGGGCCTCCGAACGGCAGTCGCTGATCCTTCACTCCGAGACCAATCACACGGCAACGGGTACGAACAATGTAGAAAATACCGAGGTATAGAAGATGGAACCGGCGCCCTTTTCCACATACACCCTAAAATAACGCGTTTCTCGACGCACACCGGCGCTTCATCAGATACAAAGTGTTACAGTGAAAGTCTGGTATCACATTGTATTTAAAGTAAGAGGAGTGTACCCATTGGTTACTTTGTGATCCAAGCATAATAAAGTCCATAGAAACATGTGTGGTGTGGTAGCCAATGAAATCAAAATAAAGGTGAAAGGGTGATTGGTAAAGCACAAGGCAGGAGATATGTATTGGCCAATCAGCAAGTCAAACGTCAGTGAGTTACAGTGACATAGATAGAATGATGAGCCCCATAGGGTTCAATGGGAGTGAGTACTGAGCCACTGAGAGGTTGAAAAAAGAGAGGGAAAGACAGAACTACCAATCAGAAGAGGGACTGTCGGTTGGTTGAGAAAAGAGAGGGAAAGATAAACCAGCCAATCAGAGGAGGAAATACTGGGACCATGATGTTCTTTTGTACTAAGTAGTAAGCCACTGATAGGTTTTAAAAAAGGGGAGGGGGAGACAGAACCACCAATCAGAAGAGGGACTGTCGGTTGGTTGAGAAAAGAGAGGGAAAGATAAGCCAGCCAATCAGAGGAAGAAATACTGAGACCATGATGTTCTAAACAGGGTGCAGTAGAGTACAGGTTGGCTAGAAGAGAAGCTCACAAGGGGTAATGCTCTTCAGGGAGAGCCACCATATACAGTGGGTGTGCGGAGACTTATACACCATTAGTTGCTCCACTGAAACTTAAAAACAAACAAAGACTCATGGGAAATGAGCTCGGACTCTTCAGTGTCAAATATTGGATATCAGTTGAGGAACACTAAATAGGTGGCGCTAATGGATTTGTGAATATATTTAAATTTCAGTATAGCAACTGGTGGTATAAAAGTTTCCACACACCTACATGGTGCCTCTCCCTAATGTAGAAAGTTACCCCTTTCCAGCTTCCCTCCTTACCTAGCCAACCTCAAAGGGCTAGACTCAGTAAATAGCCAATTTATCCTATGTGGTTGCATAATGACCAACTCCTTCCATCCTTTTAGCGCTGAGCTTCCCACCTTGGAGGGTGGCTAGGATGCTTGGGTAGGGCTATCTGAGCTGTGCTACCACTTTAGCACTAAGCTTCCCACCTTGTGTGGTGGTTATTAGTGATGAGCGAATCCGTCGACTATCGACATCGGGTCGATAGTCGATATCGGCAATTATCAATAAGATATCCGATAGTCGATAATAGATTATCGCCGATGACCATTAAAGTCTATGGGAGAGGAACAACACCTTCATTATTACACCCAAACAAGGCTGCAGAAGCTGGAATTAACATCCACAACAGTCAAATGGATACGTGCTACATCTTAGGCAACACACTTAGGTTATAAAAGTCACAGAAAAAAGTCACAGACCATTCACTATCCCTGTCTTGTACCACAGCCTGACCCTTAAACCTGCATCACCCACAAATTAAAAAGTGCCAGAAGGCAGTATTATTTGAACCATCATTTTACTTGAACTGGACATTGAATATCCCTGTCCTGGAACGCAGCATGACCCCCAAACCTGTTTGACCCACAGATCACAAAGTGGCACTATGCTATTTTGTACAGTGACTCTCATTTAGTATATTTTTTGGTAACTGACATTTGTTTACAGAATTTATTTAGGGAAGTTTTATTTATAGTTTTACATTATTACCATTTTGCTTTTTTTCCAAGTGTGATAACATACAACATACACCCCTCCCTGCAGTTTTTAAAGGTATTTTTTACACGTGTAGATGTGTTAATTTGTCCACACACCCCATAAGTAATACAAATGTCCTAATCATCCCCAAAACACTTCTTAGTTGAGAAGACATTTGCCCTCCTGGCTTCTGAGACTGATTCAGCCAATCAATTCAATGGTTTCATTTTTCCTCCAAATCCTTGTTCAGTGATTAGGGACAGACTCCCCTGGAGATCAAATGATGCGACCCCATAGTGACTCCAGCCCCAGAAAATTTTAAGCCTCAAATTGTGCAATTTGTGTCCAGCCCTGGAGCCCTTTTTGACACTACTTAACCTCACAGAAATCACCTTTTTCAAAATCAGATTTTTTAGAGAAATTTGAAGCTCTCCTGATTGCCCCTAACGGTGAGAGCCAGTGCTGCCGTCAGCCATCTGTTAACACGGAGGTCCAGCTGCCAGACTTACAGTGGGTGCGGTGAGAGCCCAGGCTAGCGTCTGTCATCTATTAACACGCAGGTTCAGCTGCCAGGGCCGGAGTTACAGTGGGTGCGGTGAGAGCCCAGGCTGGCATCTGTCATCTATTAACACGCAGGTTCAGCAGCCAGGGCCGGAGTTACAGTGGGTGCGGTGAGAGCCCAGGCTAGCGTCTGTCATCTATTAACACGGAGGTCCAGCTGCCAGGGCCAGACTTACAGTGGGTGCGGTGAGAGCCCAGGCTGGTGTCCGTCATCTATTAACACGGTAAAAATGCCCTTATGACGCCGCAACGTCAACAGTCGTGCTGAAGCAGAGTGCGGAAGCGGAAGTGTGAGGTAAGACCTCCAGCCTTCCTCAGTACACAGTCAAGACCTGGGTAGCGCTTGCCCCTCCGTATGAGTGCGGACCAATTGAGCTTCACTTGGAAATACTGGTGGTTAACGCTCCTGTTCCACCCAGGTGCCCTTTTCTTGGCATTCTTTTTCTCATTTTACTCAACGTGCTGGAGGAAATTGTCTCTGTACTTTGTTCTCTGTCCGTGCTCCATACTCCATGTCCTCTGAATAACCTACATCTGTCAAGTTTTCCTGTACCTCCCTTGTACAATTCAGAGGAATTTTTTTACCAGCTATTTTGTACATGCAAGTTTTTTAGTAGTTTAATTCTAGAAAACACATTTTTAAAATAGGATGGAATCCCACCATGTCTTTGTTTCTCTTTTTTAATTGTATTAAATGGGTTGTCTCAATACAGGGATTGATAGCTATGTTAAAGATCTTGCAAAAACAAGTCATTTTGCAATATGTGTCCATTAACAGTGTCCTACCTATTCCTGTTTCTGACAGCACCATCACCCTTGAGCCACTCTTGACAATTGTGAAGAACAAATGTCTGTTAGAAACAAATTTTTTTTTATAATAGGACCTGTAGTATAGCTGCATGTCACAGCAAAATGCCCCCAAAAATTCAAAACATGACCCATGAGCCACTTTTGACAATTGTGAAGAACAAATGTCTGTTAGAAACAACATTTTTTTTTATAATAGGACCTGTAGTATAGCTGCATGTCACAGCAAAATGCCCCCAAAAATTCAAAGAATGACCCATGAGCCACTCTTGACAATTGTGAAGAACAAATGTCTGTTAGAAACAACATTTTTTTATAATAGGACCTGTAGTATAGCTGCATGTCACAGCAAAATGCCCCAAAAAATTCAAAACATGACCCATGAGCCACTTTTGACAATTGTGAAGAACAAATGTCTGTTAGAAACAACATTTTTTTTTATAATAGGACCTGTAGTATAGCTGCATGTCACAGCAAAATGCCCCCAAAAATTCAAAACATGACCCATGAGCCACTTTTGACAATTGTGAAGAACAAATGTCTGTTAGAAACAAATTTTTTTAGAATAGGACCTGTAGTATTGCTGCATTTCAAAGCAGCATGACCCAAAAAATTATAAAAATGACTTCTCAGCCACTGTTAAAAATTGTGAGGGAGAAATGCCACTTGAACCACATGTCTGTTCCAAAAGACCATGATTATGCTGTATCTCACAGCAACATGACCCCAAAAAATTATAAATATGACTTCTCAGCCACTATTAAAAATTGTGATGGAGAAATGCCACTTAGAAGTCACATTTCTGTTCCATAGAACCATAATTATAGCTGTATCTCCCAGCAACATGACCTCAAAACCATTGACAATGCGAAAACTCTAAAGATAAAGTGAGTAAATGGAATACGGTGTTGTCATGAAACCTTGGTGTCTTTTACAGTCTCCTCACAGCAAAACCAGCAAAATGAACTGTTGGAAAAGAGAATAAAAATTGCAGAGAGAAATTATCATTTTAAAAATAAGTTTTCAAGAGGACCATTTCTGTTTGAAAAGGAATGTGAAGTAGACTGGCAACTAATCGGTGACCTCGGCAATTGGGGCCACAACAACATCAGAGATCCATGCCTGATTCATCTTGATGAAAGTCAAACGATCCACATTATCTGTGGAAAGCCGGATGCGTTTGTCTGTAATGACTCCTCCAGCTGTGCTGAAGGTCCGCTCAGATATGACGCTGGCTGCTGGGCAGGACAACACCTCTATGGCGTGACGAGCCAGCTCGGGCCATTCGTCCATTTTGATTACCCAGAAGTCTATTGGGTCCGGAACACATGCAAAAACATCGGTGTTGAGACGCAGATAATTGTGCACCATGATCTTAAGCTGGTCTCTGGGTGTTGGATGTGTGCCCTGCATTGCATGCATTGGTGAGGTGGTAAACAAAGATTGCCAGAGGTCACCCATTAGGCTTCTGCCACCTTGCCTGCTGCTGCTGCAGCCGCTACGGCGCCTTGGCACTCTACTGCTGTCACGTCGCTGATGTTGTTCCACCGTGACATTTGGGGAACGTGAAGCAGACGCAACAGATGTCTCCAGTTGATCAATCAGCAAGGTCTCCATTTCCTGCATTTTACTCTCTATTTGGGTGGGTGGAAGGAAAGTGCTGATTTTTGTTTTGTACCGGGGATCCAGGAGGGTGGCCACCCAGTAACTGTTGTTCATTTTGATGGCCTTAATGCGAGGATCATGTTGGAGGAAATGGAGCATCCAAGCACTCATGTGAGAGATGGAGCCTTGATTCCCAAGCCTCTGGGTCGAGGGGCACTAGCAAACTGATCTTCCTCATCTTCCTCCTCCGCCTCAAATTCGCGCCAACCTCTTTCCAAGGCAGGGACGTCGGTAACATCGGTGTCTAGGAATACCTCCTCCTCCTCCTCCTCCTCCTCCTCCTCCTCCTCCGCTGCCTCCGGCACAGCTTCAACACAGCCCTGACTTGCCTGAGATGATGCACCCTGAGAGCTGAGGTGCCGCCTTGCACTAGCCCTGGACCCCGAACCACTGCCTAATGAAGACCGATGAAATTGTGAAACTGTCGGGCCTTGTGGATTTGATGGAGAGAAAGGCTCCGTGTCCGCATCTGTGTCCGTCTCCTCCTCCGTCGCTGGCGGGACCTGTTGTTTCAGAGTGTCCAACGATCGTTCCAGAACTAAGATCACCACAATGCTCATGCTGACAAGGGCATTGTCCGCACTGACCATTTTGGTGGCTTCTTCAAAACTGGCAAGGATGGTGCAGAGCTCTTTCACCTGCCTCCACTCTCGGTGGTTCAACACCCCGAGGTCCGTACCGCTGCTTGTCAGGCCATGTGTCACTTCGTACTGCGTAATGGCATTGCGCTGCTGCCACAATCGCTGGAGCATGTGGAGGGTGGAATTCCAGCGTGTTGCCACGTCAACAATGAGACGGTTGACGGGGAGGCCGAGCTGACGCTGCAACGCAGCCAGGCGGGACGAAGCAGGGTGCGAACGGCGGAAGTGCGAACTCAGACCTCGAGCCTTCTTCAGCAGGCAGTCCAGACCCGGGTAGCTCTTTAGAAATTTCTGGATGACAAGATTCATGACATGTGCCAGGCAAGGGATGTGCTCCAGCCTACCGACTTAAGGGCGGCCAGCAGATTTCGCCCGTATCGCACACCCACCTTGCCTGGCACAAGGTTTTACTTGTCACCCAGCCAGCCCTCGGTCTCGTTACGGAGAGCCGTCCTCAGCTCCTGACCTGTGTGTGTGACGGTCTCCAAGACAGATTAATTTCAACACGGCCTGGTTTCTCTGGGCCCGTGATGCCACCAGAGGACCTTGGGAGAAAGAACCCTGCACCATCCTTGAGGTTTTGAAGAGCGTAGCGTCCGAGCCTGAGAGCCACCGTCACCCCCCAGAACATCCACCCAGCTCACCTAGTGAGCTGTCACAGAGATAAAGCGGCCTTGGCCGTGCTTACTAGTCCATGTGTCGTGGGAGATGGACTTTTCCTGGACACAGACGCAGCAACGGCGCTTGAAATTTTAGATGACACGTGGCTGGCCAGGGCAGGGACGGCTTTTTTCTGGCAAAGAAATGCCTGCTCGCATCTGGTATTGGGGCAGGCATGGGCCATGATGTGGCGGAACCATCTGTGTCCACCAGACGTGAAAGGCAACATTTCCAAGGCCAAAAGCCTGGCAATGCCGACATTCAGGCTTTTGGCTTTGGGATGGTTTGGGTTAAAGTGTTTTCTTCTGCTCCCAAACCTGGAAGATCAGAAGGCTGGCTGCTAGACTGGCCGCTGTACGGCGTGCAGGTCGTCAAACTGGCGGAGGAGAAGGGTAGGATGGGTCTCAGGTGGTGCGGTGGTACTCGGGCGACGGTGGAGGCTGAAGCGGAGGCTGATCCCTGATCATGACTCTGAGAGACATGGGCAGCTGAGGAACGCTTGGTGGTGGCGGAGGAGGAGGAGGCGGAGACAGAGGGTGTTGATAGTGTTGGAGGCCCCGGCGTCGGTCTGGCCTTTTTTTGGCCAAGTGTTGCCTCCATTTCAACTCATGCATTCGCTGCATGTGACTAGACATGTTGGTGGTGGTTAAACACCTAAGGTTCTTGCCTGTACTTATGTGTTTACGGTAAAGGAGGCATATGACATCGCTGGGTGAATCAGAGGCTTGCTCAAAGAAGGCCCAGGCTTGAGAGGTCCTGCAGCGAGGAGCGGGGTTTGCGCTGACCGTGGCTGGCGGAATCATATCAGCGGACTTCTGCGACCGCCCTCACCTCCCTTTTTTGAGGCGGAAACCCGTATTGACACTACCCCATCGTCTTTCTCCTCGTCCACTGATGAAGCGCTCGCAAGCAAATTCTGCGGAAAATACCAGGATGGATCCGCAATGTCGTCATCATCATCATCATCAACACAGGTGACTTGGTCGTCCTGACATTCTGCATCCAGGAGCTGCGGGCTACAAGCAAGAAGCACTGCAAGGCGTTGCCGAACGCCCAGGATTTTTGCCGATTGACCGGCTTCCTTCACCTCCTCTGATGGCATCAGTAACTGGGCGTCAGAGCAGACTAAATCATCCTCTTGATCTTTTAACATGCCCCCTTTTGACCCCAACCACATTTTGTCATCAAAGAGGTCTTCAGACAATGGATTATCCACAGTGATGGTACACGAGTTGACATTTGGGCTGCTTCATGTTGGACAGATGCTGATGATGCTGATGACGACATTGTTGGCCGTGACTGCGAGGACGAGGAGGTAAGACTGCTAGATGCAGGTTGCATTAACCACTGAAGGACAGATTGCGACGCTGTTCGTTACTGAGATTCACAGGGCCCTGACCCAGCGATGACAGGCCTGACGGTCCTGCAACTGACGATCCGCTGGCATGCGTGTTGTCGCCAGCAACTGGAAGGAGCACCTTCTCTCGTACCTCTACCTCCATGTGCTACCCCCCTCTTTGCTCGCTTACCACCTGCATTTCGCTCCATGTTCAGAAATATAAAAATTTGAGAAGCGATGGAAGAGTTTTGGAAAGTCTCTTATTAAAAGACGGCAAATCACAGCTATTCTCAAATCCCTCAAATCAAAACAAAATTGCTGGATTGAAATTTAACTGCAAAGTAGCTCTATCAACAAAGCTTGACTGACCAAAAGTGAAAAAAAAACACCTATCTGAACTGTATACGGATAATAAACGGTATTTTTTTCACCTATCAGTACACCTGTGGTGTCTACAAAGTTGCTGGATTGATATTTAACTGCAATGTGGCTCTATCAACAAAGCTGGCCTGCGCCAAAGTGAAAAAACACGTATCTGAAATGTATACTGATAATAAAAGGTATTTTTTGGCACCTATCAACCTGTGGTGACTACAAATTTACTGGATTAAAATTTAACTGCAAGGTGGATATATCAACAAAGCTGGACTGGGCAAAAGTGCAAAAGAACACCTATCTGAAATGTATACTGAGAATAAAAGTGGAGTTTTGCACCTAACAAATAGACCTGCAGTTACTAGAAAAGATCTGTATCCTAATATAAGGCAATGCAATGTCTAAACAAAGTTTTGGCTGTACAATATCCAGTATCCTTTATAGAGCTTGTCTGTGTTCGCCCGCGCCCCCACCCCCCTGCAGCCCCCCCCCCCCGTGACTGTACAGCGGTAGATGCTCCGTTAAAATTCTCTGCCTAACTACCTAAAATCTGCAAATATCTGATCAAACTAAATTCTAAGGATAACAGCTAAAGAGCTGTCTCTGTGAAAAAATAGAATAGTTTTCGCTGAGCTGTTTGCTGAGCTGTTTGTACAGAGGCAGAGCGCACGTCCTACTGCTATGAGACGCTGACAGACACTGATCATGAACAGGAAGGGCTGTTCTATGTAAAACAAGGTCATGTGATTTTTCCAGCCAATCGCAACCATACACATCCCAGTCATGACGTCGCACACACATCTCACCCTGCTCTATTCTGTAAGCTGATTTGCTGGCCGCCAAAATGACAGGAAGCGCCGAAAATGGCGCGATATTAATAGATTATGCACAGATTTTAACCTAAATTATCGCGTGATCTAAAAAATCCGATCAACGTAAATACCGTGCCGATATAAACTTTGTCGATAATAATCGCTCAACACTAGTGGTTAGGGCTCTCCGAACTATGCCACTACTTTGGCAACAAGCTTCTTACCTTGTATGGTGCCTAGGGTGCCTAAGAAGGGCTGTCAGAGTTGTGCCACCACTTAAAGGTGTTGTATCATTTCATTAAATGGTCTTCAGTATAAGGGGACAGTGAAAATAAGCAACTTTGCAATTGGATGTCATTAGCAGAGCTGTCTTGTTTTCACTGTCTCCCTTATCTTCGTTTTCTGTAAACACTGTTCCCCCAGTGCTGGTAGGATTCCACCTCCTTTCATTTCATTAGCTGAGGGCTCTAATAATTTACATTCTGTTCAGCCCCCGGCCGACAGTATTCATGGAGCTTGCATTCCTGCCTCTCACTCAGAATTAGGGGTCGACAACAATTTCACTCTATACAGCTAGCTGCCTCCTCATTGACACTGCAGCTGTCTCTATAATCAGAAAACAGCAGAATTGTGCCACCGTGCCTTGATGCTCCTGCGTGTAAGGGGCCAGCAAAATTTCACTCTATACAGCTAACTGCTCCTCATTGACACTGCAGCTACTGCTACAATCAGAAAACAGCAGAATTGTGCGACGGTGCCTTATGTAAACATGAAGGGAGATGGTTCTGTGCTGTGGATGGATTCAACTGTAGCAAACCTCCAACTGTGAGAGATCAGTGCTGAGTTCATAGAAGACTGTTTAGACTGAATGCGGGCCTGTGGTATGTAAACAGCTCTTACAAAATAAGACTGCATAGGGAGAGGACAGTGATATGTGTAGGGGGGACACACACACACTGGAGCCAGCATGAACAGTGAAGGGGGGATGATGTCATCAGTTAAGAAACGCCCAGCTGGGAGGGGAAGAAACGCCCCTGGATTTCAGGAACTGAGAGAATCAAGCTCCAAGAGAACAGCCCAAATGAGGAAGCGATACATCCCCTTTAAGCAGCAAGAGGGTGGCTAGGGTGCCTAGAAAGGTCTGTCAGGGATGTGCCACAATTTTAGCAGTGAGCTTCCCACCTTGGAGGGCGGCCATGGTGTCTGTAAAGACTTTTGTGGCACTGAGTGTTCTATCTTGGAGGCTTGCTGGTTGGTCAGGAGAAAGGCTATCAAGAGACTTATACACTACTAGCCGCTCCGCTGAAATGTAAAAACATTCAAAAAGGATTATAGGGAATGTGCTAGGACTCTGACATCAGACTCTACTAGGAGCTGTCTGCAGATGAGTATCTGGTTGGCCCTAATTCCACTTACATCGCAAGGCTCAGTGAGTGACTTGAGGAACACTACATCCAGTAGGTAGTGTTGAAGAGTCCTAGCTCCTATCCCATGAGCCTTTTAGAATATAGTTAATTGTCAGTGGCGTGACTTTTTGTGCATAAGTCTCCACACCCCTATGTGGAGAACCAAATTCCCCTTTCGGATTAAGTGATGTAGATGTGAGATAGCAAGAAAATCATCTATGCTGAAAAAAACAAGGAGTAGAAGTCCAGAACCGTAGAGAAGCTGCTAGAATGACTGGAGCTCCTCAGCTGTTACCGCTGTGTCGTTCTAAATTTCTATCACATTGCTACGTCTTTGTTATAATAAGCTTCAAAGCAAGGAAATAGCTCGGCAGACGTGTGGAACGGGTCCCGCGAATGAGAAGACGTCACGAGATAAGTGGGTCACCGCTATCTGGAGCACCAGTTCCGTGGCCATCGATGCATCAGGAGATGGGTGACAAGCTCAGGAGATGCTGACTAAGCCTCCCACCTCATGCCCAGGCTTTGACTTGCCATTTTTTATTACACGCAGATGCTTCACAAGAAGGTTTAGGAGATGTTCTTCATCAATGTCAGGCAGAGGAGCTACGGGTTATAGGGCACAGGCCACAGACATTACAAAGGCAGAGGAATCGCCACCTGTACGCAGGGAAACGGGAGGGGTTTTAGCTTTGAGAAGGACAATTTGTGATCAATTCTGTGACTACCCCTACAGGGCACCTCCATTACAACATATACTGGCAACGACCCATTGACCTCGGCCCTTATCTTAACAAACCTAAGTACTGGCTGATGTTGGGTGATGACTGGTCACTGCTGTAACTTTAAAGGGATATTCTCACCCCATTGATTAGCTGTAAGCATATAGACAATGTTAAATGAAGACTATGCAATTATTATTATTTATTTTAGAGCGTCTTGGTTGCAGAGCGCTGTACAGTCAGGTTGCATACATAGCAAGTACAATGGTGACCAATTAATAACTAACAACTGGTAGAGAAGAAGAGAGAACCCTGTCCGTGAGGGCTTACACTCTACAAGGAAGGTGGGAAGAGACAGAAGGTGAGGGGTGGACATGTTTGTGGGGTGGAATAGTTGCAATGGGGTTATTGTTGGTTATAGGCTCCTGAAGAGATGGGTTTTCAGGTTGCTTTTGTGGCTGGTGAAGGTGGAGGAGAGTCTGAGGTGTTGGGGCAGTGAGTTCCAGAACGTGGGGGAAGCACGAGAGAAGTCTTGGAGATGGTTGTGTGAGGAGCTGATAAGAGGAGAGCAGAGAAGAAGGTCCTGTGAGGGGCGGGAAATCTATGAGGGGAGGTATTTAGAGATTAAGGCAGAGATGTATGGGGGGGGGAGAACCTTGTAGCCTATGCAATGTCAGCAGCTCTACAAATGCTAAGAAAAAGTCAAAGTGGCCATAGGAACTACATTAAAATGCATTTCCGCCACCCCGTGGATCCATAAAAATTTGAGTTTCATAGTGCACACTCTTGACCAAAACTGGGTGAGCCCATCCACCAACGACAAGGTGACCTCAGTTCTGGTGGGAACCTACACAGACACGTTACCGTGCTTAGTGTCTGTTCAGACCTCCATATTGTCAGGGAGAGAAGGTCCCAGCTACATTCTGCTATGATTAAAAACTGTCTGTGTGGATGGGCAGAGTGCACGACCAAAATGGAGGCAGCGGCTGCCCCATGCAAACAAGCCAAAAACAAAAATTGGTCAGCTCACCCAAGGCAATTTTAATTAAATGAGTGCATGTTGAGATGGCAGCAAAGCAAACACACCACAATATCAGCAACACTCTATAAGCACTAAGAAAACGTCAAAGTGAACATAGGAACTATGTTCCTTGTCGTGGGTGGATGGGCTCTTGCAGTTTTGGTCAAGAGCGTGCGCTAAGAACCTCAAATTTTCATATATTCAAGAGGTAGCAGAAATGTATTTTAAGTAGTTCCTATATTCACTGTTTTTAGCGTTTGTAGAGCTGCTGATTCTGTGTTTGCATTGCTTTGCTGCCACGCCAGTCGGCACCTACATCATTTTCTTTAAAAAAATTTTGATGAGCCGATCAATTTTTGTTTTTGATTAAATAAAGACTATTAACCAATACATTGCTGTTCTGATTTAGCTTCCTTTTAAAGTTATACCAGGTCTTGTCTCGTGCTTGTGTACACTAGGTCACTGAGCACCTCTCTCTGGCCTGGCAGTGGCCAGGATGGTAATGACACTCCCTGCTGTTTCTTATCGGCAGCATAGGAACTTGTTTATCCTTCATACTGTAACGGTGCGGCGCCGATGGACGTACGCTGAAGCGCCGACCGCAGACATCCGGGTGTGGATCCTCTGTGATCACCGCAGGCGAGGTGGTAGCTGGAGGACCACGCCAGGGAGTGGAGTCTAAGGGGCCCCTGGTCTTCGCCAGAGCCCGCCGCAAAGCGGGATGGACTTGGCTGCGGGACCCCCAGGTCACTACCCCTGACGTGGCTACCTGCGGTGACAGCCGGGGTACAGGACAGGAACACAGGAACATAGGAGAACATAAGCAGGGCAGGTAAAACGTACTCAGGAAACCAGCAGGATACAGGAGGGTTAACGTACATATAGCACCACAGGATACGGCAGGAACTGGACGGGTAACACATCAGGTACAGACCAGGGAAACACGGCAGGATACAGGAGACACAGACACGACTGACAGGAATGGCCAGGAGCTCAGATGACCAAGACACTGGACCAGCATCTCAGGGGTTAAAGGCTCAAACAGCAGACCGAGATGCTGGTCAGGAGCTCAAGATGGGATGCAGCTGGACACAGCAAAAGACTGCAATGAACTGACCCAGATTAGAGACAAGAACTTCCTCTTATAGCCAGAGTCAGGGGTGAAGAGGAAGGTGCACAGAACAGGAAACTATAAATAGGCAGGAAGCTGCCGCGCGCCACTGCCTTAGGAGGCACAGTGCACAGACAGGACCCAGGAAGCAACAAGACTGGACAGGACAGGCAAGTACATAGCAGAACACAGGCTGCTGGGAACACTGCACAGGGAGCCCCAGCAGAGACCTGGCAGGCACGGACAAGCCGACGGTCCCAAGGCAGGGACCGCGGAATGAACCGTGGACAGTACCCCCCCCCTCAAGCCCCCTCCTCCCCCTCCAAATCACAGAATGGCATTCCACATAGGCCAGGGGCCCGCAACTTCTACGGGGGCAACCCCAAAACCAAGTACAGGCTGTATAATAGCCAGTATAGGGAAAACCTAGAAACGGAGGTGCATGGGAGGAACAAGCGGGGCACTAGGCAAAATGGGAGGGGAACCCAGGGCGGGCAGTAAGCCACGGGGACTCAGAAGGCTCAGGGCGGGACCGTAAGCCACGGGGACTCAGAAGGCTCAGGGCGGGACCGTAAGCCACGGGGACTCAGAAGGCTCAGGGCGGGACCGTAAGCCACGGGGACTCAGAAGGCTCAGGGCGGGACCGTAAGCCACGGGGACTCAGAAGGCTCAGGGCGGGACCGTAAGCCACGGGACTCAGAAGGCTCAGGGCGGGAAGTAAGCCACGGGGACTCAGAAGGCTCAGGGCGGGACCGTAAGCCACGGGGACTCAGAAGGCTCAGGGCGGGACCGTAAGCCACGGGGACTCAGAAGGCTCAGGGCGGGACCGTAAGCCACGGGACTCAGAAGGCTCAGGGCGGGACCGTAAGCCACGGGGACTCAGAAGGCTCAGGGCGGGACCGTAAGCCAGGCCAAACGTAAGCTCTGGGCTGGACCATGAGCTAGGCCAAACGTAAGCTCTGGGCTGGACCATGAGCTAGGCCAAACGTAAGCTCTGGCTGGACCATGAGCTAGGCCAAACGTAAGCTCTGGGCTGGACCATGAGCTAGGCCAAACGTAAGCTCTGGGCTGGACCATGAGCTAGGCCAAACGTAAGCTCTGGGCTGGACCATGAGCTAGGCCAAACGTAAGCTCTGGGCTGGACCATGAACTAGGCCAAACGTAAGCTCTGGGCTGGACCATGAGCTAGGCCAAACGTAAGCTCTGGGCTGGACCATGAGCTAGGCCAAACGTAAGCTCTGGGCTGGACCATGAGCTAGGCCAAACGTAAGCTCTGGGCTGGACCATGAGCTAGGCCAAACGTAAGCAGACACTCTAGACGAGGGCAGGGTCACCCCGGCGGGATCCATGGTCAGTTCATACTGTAACGGTGCGGCGCCGATGGACGTACGCTGAAGCGCCGACCGCAGACATCCGGGTGTGGATCCTCTGTGATCACCGCAGGCGAGGTGGTAGCTGGAGGACCACGCCAGGGAGTGGAGTCTAAGGGGCCCCTGGTCTTCAGCAGAGCCCGCCGCAAAGTGGGATGGACTTGGCTGCGGGACCCCCAGGTCACTACCCCTGACATGGCTACCTGCGGTGACAGCCGGGGTACAGGACAGGAACACAGGAACATAGGAGAACATAAGCAGGGCAGGTAAAACGTACTCAGGAACACAGCAGGATACAGGAGGGTTAAACGTACATATAGCACCACAGGATACGGCAGGAACTGGACGGGTAACACATCAGGTACAGACCAGGGAACACGGCAGGAACAGGAGAGCAAATACAGGACAGGAACACGGCAGGATACAGGAGACACAGACACAACGGACGGACGGCCAGGAGCTCAGATGACCAAGACACTGGACCAGCATCTCAGGGGTTAAAGGCTCAAACAGCAGACCTGAGATACTGGCAGGAGCTCAAGATGGAAACAGCAAGACACAGCAAAAGACTGCAATGAACTGACCCAGAGTAGAGACAAGAACTTCCTCTTATAGCCAGAGGTCAGGGGTGAAGAGGAAGGTGCACAGAACAGGGAAACTATAATAGGCAGGAAGCTGCCGCGCGCACGCCTTAGGAGGAACAGTGCACAGACAGGACCCAGGAAGCAACAAGACTGAACAGGAAAGGCAAGTACATAGCAGAACACAGGCTGCCGGGACCCCTGCACAGGGAGCCCCAGCAGAGACATGGCAGGCACGGACAGGCCGACGGTCCAAGGCAGGGACCGCGGCATGAACCGTGACACTTACTGACACACTTTAACCTGTTAGAGCTCCTCAGCCCTTCTGTTTATTCCGCTCCATCGCCAATGACTCTCTTATAGGCTCAGCTAGGAACAGCAGAGCTGAAATGTCAGTAACTGCTGTAAAAAAAAAAACCAAAGCCTGAAAAGGAAGTGGAAGCATAAACCTGTGGAGCCATCCACAGCCTGAACAGGAGGTGGGAGCCTGAAGCTGTAGAACCACCCACAGCCTGAACAAGAAGTGGAAGCCTATATCTGTAGAGCCGCCCACAGTCTGAACAGGAAGTGGAATCCTAAACCTGTAGAGCCACCCATAGCCTAAAGAGAAAGTGGGAACCTGAAGCTGTAAAACTGTCCGCAGCCTGAAAAGAAAGTAGGCGCCTGAATCTTAAGAACTGGCCACAGCCTTAATAGGAAGTGGGAGCCTAAACCTGTAGAGCCGCCCACATCCTGAAGAGGAAATTGAAGCCTGAGCTATAGAACCACCCACAGGCTAAATAGGAAACGGAAACCTGAAGCTCTAGAACTGCCCACAGCCTGAACTGGAAGTGGGTGCCTCAAACTGTAGAACCAGCCACGGCTATTGCAGGAAGGGGAAGCCTGAATTTGTAGAACCGTCTACAGCCTGAACAGGAAGTGACAGCTAGAAACTGTACAACCACTCACAGCTTGAACAGGAAGTGGCAGCCTGAAGCTGTGGAACCACCCACAGCCTGAAGAAGAAGTTGGAGCCTTAAGCTGTAGATCCGCTCACATACTGAACACGAATTGGGAGCCTGAAGCTGTAGAACCAACCACAGCCTAAACAGGAAATAGGAGCCTGAAGCTGTAGAACTGCCCACAGCCTGAACAGGAAGTGGGTGCCTCAATCTGTAGAACCACCCACAGCTTGAATAGGAAGAGGGAGCCCGAAGTTTTAGAACCATTTACAGCCTGAACAGGAAGTGGGAGCCTGAAGCTGTAGAACCACCCACAGACTGAACAAGAAGTAGGAGCCTGAAGCTGTAGAACCGCTCACAGACTGAACAAGAAGTGGGAGCCTGAAGCTGTAGAACCACCCACAGCCTGAACAGGAAGTAGGAGCCTGAAGCTGTAGAACCACCCACAGCCTGAACAGGAAGTGGGAGCCTGAAGCTGTAGAACTGCCCACAGACTGAACAGGAAGTATGAGCCTGAAGCTGTCGAACCGACCACAACCTGAACAGGAAGTGGGAGCTTGAAGCTGTAGAACTGCCCACAGGCTGAACAGGAAGTAGGAGCCTGAAGCTGTAGAACCACCCACAGCCTGAACAGGAAGTAGGAGCCTGAAGCTGTAGAACCAACAACAGCCTGAACTTGAAGTTGGAGCCTGAAGCTGTAGAACCACCAACAGCCTGAACAGGATGTAGGAGCCTGAAGCTGTAGAACCACCCACAGCCTGAACAGGAAGTAGGAGGCTGAGCTGTAGAACCGCCCACAGCCTGAACAGGAAGGGGGAGTGTCAATCTGTAGAACCACCAACAGCCTGAACAGGATGTAGGAGCCTGAAGCTGGCTGTAAAGAGCAGGCTCTGTCTGATGAGAAAACCCCTTTAAATATCACCCAGGAAAACAAAATTTCAATGCAAATACTTTGTCCTGAAAGCCATTATCCACTGGAGAGGATGAGCAAGACTTTAACGCATGTGTAACACCTGAGACCATCTCCGCCGCCTGGCAGGGAAGTAGGGCAGCCGTGGATCATGGAGGCCTCTGGGCTCTGGCCCTGTTCTGGGAGCCTGAAGTTGCAGAGATAAATAACTTTTTCCTATTTTACAACCTAGAAGCGATTAGAGAAGATGAATTCAGGGCGGCTCAGTTACAGGATGAGGTCAAATGCAGAAAGATGGGACCCACAGAGGAAGAAAGGAGGCAACAGGATAAAAGAGGAAAAAAGCGAATACATGAAAGGGGACAAGATACAGGGAAAGGGGGATAAGACAAAATACAACAATGCTTCCCAGGCATTGAAGGGTTTGTCTCGTAGGAAGTGATTCTCCAAATTGTACCTCCTATAGTTTTGCACTTTTATAATATTCTGATATCACATTTTCCGTGACCTCCTACAGTTCTACATCAGATGTTTGATAACAGAAAGCTAAGTAGTTCTGTATCTTTACACACAAAAAAGTCACTGCAAATAACCCTATTTCTAAAATATACCTTTTATTAATTATCCTTAAAATCTATAAACAATATAAAACCACCATATTTCCTAGCAACACCATTGCCGCAAAATGCCTTATACAGAGGATTATCTATCCCTTAAGAATATCCTACTGTTTATAGGCCGGGTAATCGTCCCGAAAAGGACGGCCCCACCTCCAGTGACTCGCCCTATACCATACCTAATATGTCCCTATATCACGGCTAAGTTCACAAAAGGACTCCAAATGTATCCTTTTCACTGTCCTAATATCTCCATTAAGCCGAACCATTAACAGGGGGCCTGCCAATGCAACATTTATGGACTTTTGGATTACCCATATAAGTACAGGGGACGAGGGATCTGAGCAGAATAAATGGTTGTATATGATCTAAGGACCATATGTTTTTTTTTTCTGATTCCCTCAGAAATCACTCTCTAATTAATGGAGATGTAAGCAAAAATTGTATGTGAATAAGATATTTTTTTCCCTACCGAATTTAAGTCTAGGCTGAGTATTTTATCTGTGTATGGGTAATCCAAAAGTCTATAGATATTGCAATGGCAGGTCCCTTGTTAATGGTTCGGCTTAATGGAGATATTAGGACAGTGAAAAGGATACATTTGGAGTCCTTTTGTGAACTTAGCCGTGATATAGGGACATTAGGTACGCTATAGGGCGAGCCACCCGAGGTGGGGCCGTCCTTTTCGGGACGATTACCCGGCCTATAAACAGTAGGATATTCTTAAGGGATAGATAATCCTATGTATAAGGCATTTTACGGCAATGGTGTTGCTACGAAATATGGTGGTTTTATATTGTTTATAGATTTAAAGTGTAATTAATAAAAGGTATATTTTAGAAATAGGGTTTGGTGTGTTATTTGCAGTGACTTTTTGGATTCACAGACTCTTTAGGAATAATGATTGATTTTTTCAGTGACTTTTCTTTACACACAGGAAAGTGCTCTGTGTCCAGCCCGGGAGATCAGATGACCAAGGAGGCGTGACTTTCTCTAGGCAGCTTTGTAGCCACACCCATCTGTCCCCTGCTTCCCAGGACTTTCAACTTGAGGGAGGAGACAGGGACGTTCAGTGAGACTGAGGTTGGGAGGTAGAAGGACAAAACACAGCAAAGGATTCTGGGACTTGTAGTTTACAGGACAAAGAAAAACAGCTTTCAAGCAGGAAATGCTTCTGCTCGGCTGAAGAGAAGGTTAGGGGACGTACAGCACAGGAAAAACACTAGATAGAAAACATCACAGGAAGGTGCATGAAGACTCTGCTAAGCAATTGGAGTTTTTTTGGTTTTGGCGTACTAGATAAACACTTTAAAGGGTTGACTCACTACAGGCATGGGCGTGGCTATAGCCATAATGACTGCTGTAGGGCCCATGGTTCCTTTTTGTAGGCAAAAAGTAGTTATTGGCTTCCTGTATTCCAGCTCTACCATGTGAGCTCCCTGATATATGAAGGTATTTTTCACCTCTCATTATTGCTCCTTATGCTGCTGTTTTAGTTTATTGTCATTAGGTGGTGGGGCCCATCTCATTTTGTTATGGGGCCCTAAGAATTCTAGTTACACTCCTGACTGCAGGAGTCTCGCCTCTGGGACTCGGACCTACTTCTTAAACAAGCCTCGAAACGCCTTTTTGTCTGAATGGAGAGGTGGTTGAGTCTCTCCCATAGACAAGAATGTGCGTTCTGATTACAATATCACACTTGGACCTCCCATTCATGTCTGGGGGAGTCCTGACCACCTCTCCATTCGGAGCCTAGAGGTTTTGGAGCTTGTTCAAGAGATAGGAGAGGGTCCCACCTATCAGATATTGATGGCATATCCAAACCATATTCCATCAGTGTCTGTAATAAGACGACCCCTTTAACTGTGCTGCAGAACAGAAATTCTGGCCTTTTGTGCAAAATAAGCTGATAAAAACTTTTGTATCTCATAGAAACATCCACTGCAGTAGACATGGTCTGCATAGGATCTCTCAGAACCAGTGCACCATGTGCGTCCACTGTGATAGACATGGTCTGCATAGGATCTCCTAGAACCAGTGCACCATGTGCGTCCACTGTGATAGACATGGTCTGTATAGAATCTCTCAGAACCAGTGCACCATGTGCGTCCACTGTGATAGACATGGTCTGCATAGGATCTCTCAGAACCAGTGCACCATGTGCGTCCACTGTGATAGACATGGTCTGCATAGGATCTCTCAGAACCAGTGCACCATGTGCGTCCACTGTGATAGACATGGTCTGCATAGGATCTCTCAGAACCAGTGCACCATGTGCATCCACTGTGATAGACATGGTCTGCATAGGATCTCTCAGAACCAGTGCACCTTGTGCATCCACTGTGATAGACATGGACTTCATAGGATCTCTTAGAACCAGTGCACCATGTTTGTCCACTGTGATAGACATGGTCTGTATAGGATCTCTTAGAACCAGTGCACCATGTGCGTCCACTGTGATAGACATCGGTCCTGCATATGATCTCTTAGAACCAGTGCACCAAGTGCTCCACTGTGATAACATGGTCCTTCATAGGTTCTCTCAGAACCATGCACCGATGTTGGCGTCCACTTGAAGACATGGTCCTTCATAGAATCTCTCAGAACCTGTGACCATTAAATGCATCCAATGTGATAGACATGTCTGCATATACTCTTAGAACCAGTGCACCATGTGCTTCCACTGTGATAGACATGGTCTGCATAGGATATTCTCATAACCCAGTTCACCATGTCGTCCAACTGTGAAGACATGGTCTCTAGAGGATCTCTTAGAACAGTGCACCATGCGTCCACGTGTGATAGACATGGGTCTCTATAGGATCTCTCTTAGAAACCCAGTGGCACCATGTGCGTCCACTGTGATAGACATGGTCTGTATAGGATCTCCTAGAACCAGTGCACCATGTGCATCCACTGTGATAGACATGGTCTGCATAGGATCTCCTAGAACCAGTGCACCATGTGCGTCCACTGTGATAGACATGGACTGGATAGGATCTCATAGAACCAGAGCCCCATGTGCATCCACTGTGATAGACCATGGTCTGGTAAATAGAATCTCTCCAGAAACTCAGTGCACCCTTGTGCGTCCACTGTGGATAGCATGGTCTGATAGGAGCCTCTTAGAAACCAGTGCACCATGTGCGTCCCTTGATAGACATGGTCTGCAATAGGAATCTCCTGAACCATGCACCATGTGCGTCCACTGTGATAGACATGGTCTGCATAGGATCTCCTAGAACCAGTGCACCATGTGCGTCCACTGTGATAGACATGGTCTACATAGGAATCTCTCAAACAGTGCACATGGTGCGTCCACTGTGATAGACATGGTCTGTATAGAATCTCTCAGAACCAGTGCACCATGTGTGTCCACTGTGATAGACATGGTCTGCATAGGATCTCTTAGAACCAGTGCACCATGTGCGTCCACTGTGATAGACATGGTCTGTATAGGATCTCTCAGAACCAGTGCACCATGTGCGTCCACTGTGATAGACATGGTCTGTATAGGATCTCTCAGAACCAGTGCACCATGTGCGTCCACTGTGATAGACATGGTCTGTATAGGATCTCTAAGAACCAGTGCACCATGTGTGTCCACTGTGATCAGACCAATTGGTCTGTAAAGGATCATCTCAGACCAGTGCACCCATGTGCGTCCACTGTTATAGACATGGTCTGCATAGGATCTCTCAGAACCAGTGCACCATGTGCGTCCACTGTGATAGACATGGTCCTGCATAGGATCTCCCTAGATCCAGTGCAAAACCATGTGCGTCCACTGTGATAAGACCATGGTCTGTAAGGACTCTCAGAACCCAGTGGCACCATGGTGGCGTCCCACTGTTATAACATGGTCTGTATAGTATCTACTCAGAACCAGTGCATGAACCAAGGTGCGTCCATCGTGATTAGACATGGTCTGTATAGGATCTCTCAGAACCAGTGCACTATGTGCGTCCACTGTGATAGACATGGTCTGCATAGGATCCTCCTAAGAAACCAGTGCACCATGTGCGTCCACTGTGATAGACATGGTCTGTATAGGATCTCTTAGAGTCAGTGCACTATGTGCGCTTGTTCCCGTAGACTCCAGTATTCAGGATGTGGAGAGAACGATATGAATAGATCTTAGATATCATCCGTCATTTCGCTCCATTCGCAACAAATTCTCACACAACAAATCAGGAAGAACCAAGAGAGAAAATATCCTCAGTGATTTCATATCTAGATTTGGATTTCCTAAAAGCTCCAGAGTAAGGAGCATAACAGGAACCCGTCCCATTGCACAAGTTACTACTGATCTGCAGGCAGCAGGGTACAGAGAAGGAGGAGCTGAGCAAGTTTATAAGCAGTATTGTCGAGAAAGATTCAGCAGAACTTGAAATTTACTGGGGAGCTATATGTTTATGGGGAGATAATGGAGTCCAGTGGGGGGCGTTCTTAACAGTGATTTGACAGCCCAGTGTGCATACAAAGATAGCTGTCAATCACTGATAAGACCGCCCACTGGACTCCTTAACCCAAAAGAGCAGTAAATAAAATAAATAAATAAATTATAAATTCCTTGGAATCTTTCCAAATTAAATTGTATCAATCTTCTCACCTCCTGCTGCTACACACTGTGCTACATGGAGACACAATAACATGTTTAATGCTACGGGTTTCTTTTAAGAATCAACTATTAGGAAGTTTGGGGCAACTCTCTAGAATAACAAAAATACATATCCAGCAGCTCCCACCGAAGGAGTAAAAGTGTGTCCAAAGTTTATTGTAGTTCCGTATAAAATCCACATTGTAGATAAGTAATCACAACCATAGAATAAGCATAAGAGCCGCTGGCGCGTTTCAAACAGCAATCATGTTCTTTGATTATTTTTTTTTTTACAAAACTACAATAAACTTTTGACATTCACAACAATAGAAAAGGCATAGAAGCTGCTGACGCGTTTCAAACACCAATAGTGTTTTTTTTAAATTTTATGCAAAACTACAATAAACTTTTGAAATATACAACAGTAGAACAGGTATATTATCTGTTGACACGTTTCAAATGTCAATCATATTGTTAATCATAACTGAGATTGAGAACATGATTGGTGCTTGAAATGCATCAGAGGCATTTGTGGCTGTGATTAAGAACACAATTGCTGTTTGAAATGTGTCACTGGCACTTATGCCTGTTTTATTATTTTGAATTTCCAAAGTTTATTGCAGGTTTGTATAAAATCCAAAGAACATGATTGCTGTTTGAAACGCATCAGTGGCTTTTATGTCTGTTCTATTGCTGTCAATGTCAAAAGATTATTGTAAAGAATATGATTGGTGTTTTAAATGTGTCAGCAACTTTTATGCCTGTTCTAATGTTGTGAATGTCCAAAGTTAATTATAGTTCTTGTATAAAATTCAGAGAACATAATTGGTGTTTGAAACACATCAGCGGAATCTATGCCTGTTCTATTGTTGTAAATGTCCAAAGTTTATTGTAGTTTTGTATAAAATCCAAAGAACATGATTGGTGTTTGAAATGCATCAGTGGCTTTTATGTCTATTCTATTGCTGTCAATGTTAAAAGATTATTGTACTTTTGAATAAAATTCAAAGAACATGATTGGTGTTTGAAATGCGTCAGCAACTTTTATGCCTGTTCTATGGTTGTGAATGTCCAAAATTAATTGTAGTTTTTGTATAACATCCAAAGAATATGATTGGTGTTTGAAATGCGTCAGCAGCTTTTATGCCTGTTCTATTGTTCTGAATGTCCAAAATTAATTGTAATTTTTGTATAAAATTCAAAGAACATGATTGGTGTTTGAAACGCATCAGTGGCTTTTATGTCTGTTCTATTGTTGTCAATGTCAAAAGTTTATTGTAGTTTTGAATAAAATCCAAAGATTATGATTGAGGTTTGAAATGTGTCAGCAACTTTTATGCCTGTTCTATTGTTGTGAATATCCAAAATTAATTCTAGTTTTTGTATAAAATCCAAAGAATACGGCTGGTGTTTGAAATGTGTCAGCAGCTTTTATGCCTGTTCTATGGTTGTGAATGTCAAACGTTTACTGCAGTTTTGAATAAAATCCAAAAAACATGATCGGTGTTTGAAATGCATCCGTGGCTTTTATGTCTGTTCTATTGTTCTGAATGTCAAATGTTTATAGTAGTTTTTGCATAGAACAAACTCTGGACATACTTTTAATCTTTCAATAGGATTCCTGGACATGGAGTTTGGAGTTGTTGCATACGTGCCCGGCCGGAAGCTTATCGGTGCCGTAATGGATCTAAATGGAACACTTGATGATGAACTGGATGTTTTCTCCCAACTCTCTAGAACAGCATCATCTACTAACACCTTCTCACCTAAAAGTAACCCCGTGGAAAGAGTTGATAGAACCCTGATGTAAATACATTGTATCCGAGGTTAAGGAAACCTCAATGGAAAGAGAATCAGCCCAGATTGTCCATGAATATAACGGCAGGGATGACGCCTCCATTACCAGTGGATCTGCTGTATGACATAGGTGGTAACCTAGAAGTAGAGTTCCTTCACTAATATACTGAAAACGGGCACAGACCTGAAAAAAAGTTCATGAAAGTGCGTCATGTCCAGTGTAAAACTTGTCTACCTTCACCGGACCCACAAGTCGCGCCTTGGGGAAAATCCTAGACTCTGCTTTATCTTTCAAACCACACATCCGAATAACCTCACCTCTGCCTCTGCTGCCTCCACCTGAAAAACATCTCTTGCAATCCACCTCAATCCTCGCTATGACACTACAAAAATGCTGGTCCATGCCCTATGTCAATCCTCCCGCCTAGACTACTGCAACATCCTTCTAAGTGCCTTCCCAGCTTGCACACCTTTCGCTCCCCTCCAATCCATCCTTAACTCTGCTGCCCGTCTTATCCAACCTCTCTCCTCGCAACTTCTCTGCTACTCCTCGGCCTCTCCCCCTCTGCCAAATACCTTCACTGGCTTCCCCATTGCCCCGCGAATTCATTTCAGAGCTACTACCATGACCTACTAAGGGCTCTCCATGACCTCTCCCCTCCATACATCTCTGCCCTAATTTCAAAATATCTCCCCCTCACGCACTCTCCGCTCCTCACAGGACCTTCTCCTCTGCGTCTCCTCCCTTATCAGCTCCTCCCACAACCGTCTCCAATGACTGCTTCTCCCTGCGTTCAACACCCACACTCTGGAACTCCCTGCCCCAACACATCAAACTCCTTCCTCCACTTTCACCAGCTTCAAAGCAACCCGAAAACCCATTTCTTCAGGCCTTGCCATAACCTTCACTTAAACTGTCACTACTTCCTCACAGACATGTCTGCCCCTCACCTCCTGTCTCTTTCCCTCCCCCTCCATGTAGATTTTAAGCCCTTCGCGGGTAAGGGTCCCTCCTCTCCTCTGTCGTGCCAATTGTCATTATCCCTTATCACTGTACTCGTTTGACTTATGTAATGTGTGTAACCCCCTCGAGTGTACAGCGCCCTGGAATCAATGGCGCTTTAAAATAAATAATATTATAATAATAATAATAATAATAATAATAATAATAATAAAGAAGTCAATAGGATGATAGAACAGGGCAGGACTGTATACAGAGAGTAACCCCAGAGACAGCCGGGAACCTTCAAGGGGCATTTTCTGTATCTTGCTCCTTTCAGTTAATGATCCAACATCAGAGAATAATATTTCTCCAAATAAAAGTCAGAATCACTGCATCGAGAAGCTGTTCAGATGATAGAAGTGAGGAAAACTCCGGATACTTCAGAGCAGGAGGAATACTTCTCTCATCCTGAGCGCTCTGACTGCAATCGGCATCAACCTATCAACCTCTACTGCAACCCAAGCTTGAGA
The DNA here is from genome assembly GCA_025379985.1 of Phyllomedusa bahiana. Lineage (NCBI taxonomy): Eukaryota > Metazoa > Chordata > Amphibia > Anura > Hylidae > Phyllomedusa > Phyllomedusa bahiana. The sequence goes on from JAODAL010037299.1 coordinate 29,597, forward strand.
TCTCCATCCTCGTCATTAAAACCCTTCACATCGGCAGACGGAGAGTTTCTGAAGATGGTTCACATTCATACTCATCCGTAGAAAAGGAAGAGAAGCTCAAGGAAGCCTCAGAAGTTTCAGCTCCGCAAAACGAAGACGACCTCTCGGATAATGGAAACTTTCCATTCCCAAAGAATAAGGAAACCTGAGGAGACAGCTACTCATGAGAATTGTGGTCATAAAACATTGGTGGACTTTTCAGACACTGCCTTTGGGGAGGGGAGGTGTCAGATGCCTGAAAATACTAAAGAGGGTATATTAACCTCTCAGCACCCTATACCCTGTATGTACAGCACAGCAGAGTCAAGGAGGCGTGTTGCTGGGTGCCACATACTCCGGCTACTGCTTCCAGTGCCTGGGATCGGAGACAGCTCCGACCCTGGATATTTCACCATTAAGATGTCATAGTATAAGGTATTTTCCAACTCCAAGATGTATAGATGCTTATTGGATGAAGCATATGAGGTGATATGTATTAGTGTAATGAGTGAGGGGTTGGACTATGGAGATCCACACCCTATATCAAGATGCAGAGCTATTTTAACAGCATTATGGACCCATGACCTTAGCAGTGCAATGGTCCTTACCCTAATACATGACATCACACCAAGCCATGCCTCTAGCCACATCCAAACCTGACACTACATGAGGCCATGCCTCTAGCCACATCCAAACCTGACACTACATGAGGCCATGCCTCTAGCCACATCCAAACCTGACACCACATGAGGCCATGCCTCTATCCACATCCAAACCTGACACTACAAAGGCCATGCCTCTAGCACATCCAACCTGACACTACAAGAGGCCATGCCTCTAGCCACATCCAAACCTGACACTACATGAGGCCATGCCTCTAGCCACATCCAAACCTGACACTACATGAGGCCATGCCTCTCGCCACATCCAACCTGTACACTTACAAGATGACCCATGCCTCTAGCCACGTCCAAACCTGACACCACATGAGGCCATGCCTCTAGCTACATCCAAACCTGACACTACAAGAGGCCATGCCTCTAGCCACATCCAAACCTGACAGTACAAGAGGCCATGGCTCTAGCCACATCCAAACCTGACAGACAGCACATTGGCAGGCCATTTCTCTCTTAGCCACATCCAAACCTGACACTACATGAGGCCATGCCTCTAGCCACATCCAAACCTGACACTACAAGAGGCCATGCCTCTAGCCACATCCAAACCTGACACTACATGAGGCCATGCCTCTAGCCACGTCCAAACCTGACACCACATGAGGCCATGCCTCTAGCCACATCCAAACCTGACACTACATGAGGCCATGCCTCTAGCCACATCCAAACATGACACTACATGAGGCCATGCCTCTAGCCACATCCAAACCTGACACCCCATGAGGCCCATGCCCTCTAGCCACATCCAAACCTGACACTACATGAGGCCATGGCTCTATCCACATCCAAACATGACACTACATGAGGCCATGGCTCTATCCACATCCAAACCTAATACCACATGAGGTCATGCCTCTAGCCACATCCAGACATGATATCACATGAGGCCATGCCTCTATCCATGCCCAATCATGACACTACATGAGGCCATGCCTCTAGCCACGTCCAAACATGACACCCCATGAGGCCAAGCCTCTTGCCACATCCAAACCTGACACCACATGAGGCCTTGCCTCTAGTCACATCCAAACCTGACACTACATGAGGCCATGGCTCTATCCACCTCCAAACATGACACGACATGAGGCCATGGCTCTAGCCACGTCCAAACATAACACTACATGAGGCCAAGCCTCTAGCTACATCCAAACCTGACACTACAAGAGGCCATGGCCTCCCCGAGGTACACCCATATTACTACTCCACCTACATTGGTAATCCTGTTGATGTCCTGTAGGCAGCCTGTGGCCTACAAAACTAATTGACGGGCAGGGAGCTGATGGCTCCCTACTTCACCATGGATTTTAACCTTATGCCTTTCCTAAGAACATGCAAAGAGTTAAATAAGCAATGTCAACCCAAGAATTCAGGGAATATATATTCTGAATGCCTGGGAAATAAATAAACCACCTGGGGGCTCCGATACTTGTAGGGTCCGCAGACAACTGCCTAGTTTACACAATGAATACGATGGCCCTGTCAAGGTGTGCAGAATTATTAGGTACCTATATATAGATAACACAGGATCCTCCATTCACTATAGACTGACTCCCTCCGTCTGAAGAGATCACTTCCTTGCAGTCCCCTGCCTCATCACAGAGGATTACACTTTGGGGGACAAGTTACCTATAAATAGAGATCACAGGATCCAACCCATCACTATAGACTGTGACCCTCCTGTTCTGTAGAGATCACTTCCCTGCAGTCTCCTCACTCATCACATGCAGGATTACACTGACAAGGTTACACCTATATATAGATAAAACACAGGAGTCACCATTCATTATTACAGACTGACACCCATCCTGTTCTGTAGAAATCACTTCTCTGTCTGCAGTCTCCCTCATCACAGACAGGAATACACTGACAGGTAACACAAATATATAGATAACAACAGGATCACACCATTCACTATAGAAAGACAACTCCCTGTTCTTAGTATGATCACTTCCCCTGCAGCTCCTCCTCATCAATCAGGATTACACTGACAGGTAACACCTATATATAGAGAACACAGGATCACCATTCACTATGACGACCCTCCAGTTTCTGTAGAGATCACTTCCCTGCAGTCTCCTCCTCATCACAGGCAGGATTACACTGACCAAGGTGAACATCCTAAATATAGATAACACAGGATGCCACCATTCCACATAGACTGACAACTGCCTGTTCTGTAGAGATCACTTCCCTGCAGTCTCCTCATCACAGGCAGGATTACACTGACTTTTAAGACCTATATATATATATATATATGTATATATATATATATATATACTTCCTGGAAGAGAGATGCAGCACAGCCAAACAGCTTTGGGATAAAAGGTTTAAAAGCTACGTATCTGAGCGAGTGAACGAGTGAGCGAGTGTGTCTTCTTTCAAGTGTGTCATTTTAAGTGGGGACCTTAATATTAGAGAGGAGAAGTCCGTCCATGTTTAATCCTTCCAGCAAATACGTTTTGTTCATTTATACCTGTTTTTTATTTATCATTGCATACAATTTAAAATCTATATCAACATATATTTTATACTTGTAGCTACACTTATTTTGGTGTCTCGATTAAATTATAGATATTAAAGAGTATTTGTGTACTGGCAGTTCAATAGGTTACAAACATACATAATTGCTAGAGTGCTTGTTGAATCAGGTGACTAATCAGGTGACTAGTGAGGGGTGTGGTTACCTAATCAGCAGAGTTTGAATTGCACCTGTGCGGGGCTGGTGAGAGAGACTGTAGAGGGCGACGAGAACAAAGCAAACCTATTAAACTATTTTTTCCCACTGTATTTACCGAGGAGGAGGATGACCTTTCTGTTGATGAGCAGAGGGATGAGGTAAACTCCAACATAAAAGTTTCGTGTCTAACCCAGAAAAGTGCAGCTCCCGTCTTATGAAGCTTAAAATAGACAAATCCCCAGCCCGACGTAAACACCCGCGTGTCCTAAGAGAGTTAGGATGTCATAGATAGGCCCCAACTTAATATTCATGGGACTGTCTAGTAACGTGTATGTTCCCAAGGATGGCCGCATAGCAAATGTGGTGCCAAAATTCAAAAAGGGGTTCAAAAGAGTGATCCAGGAAACTATAGCCAGTAACTTAACCTCTGTTGTAGGTTAAAAGTTTGAAGTTTTCTCAAGATCTATCCTGGATTACTCACTGAAAAATAAATGTAAACCGCCGTTCCAGCATGGTGTCATGCAGGATCGTTCCTGTCAGACAAATCTCATCAGCTCTATTATGAAGTCAGTGCTAGACTGATCGGCGGTAAGGCACTGGATGTTCATATATCCTAGATTTTTCTAAAGCATTTGATACGGTGCCACATAAAAGGTTGGAAAGTAAAATGAGAATCTTGGACTGGGGAAAATGTGTGCAGTGGGTAAGTAACTGGCTCACTGATAGAAAACAAAGGTGGTGATTAATGGTACCATACTCAACTGGATCCCTGTTACTAAGTGTGGGTACGACAGGGGTCAGTATTGGAGGGTCACTGTTACTAAAGGGACCACCAGGTGTCCTGTATTGGGCCCTATCCTCTTTAACATTTTCATAAATGATCTTACACAGGGATTACACAGTAGAATATCGATCTTTGCAGACGATACTAAGCTCTGTAAAGTAATCAACACAATAGAGAATAATGTGTTATTACAAAGGTATATGGATAAATTGGAGGCCGGAGCACAGAAGTAACACTGATAAATAAAACGTTATGCACATGGGGAGGAAAAATCCATTACATGATTACATGTTAAACGGAAAAAACGCTGGGAAAAAATTACTGGAGAAGGACTTGGGAATCCTGGTGGACAGTAAACTTAATTGTAGCAGTCAGTGTCAGACAGCAGCAGCCAAGGCAAACAGGATCATGAGGTGAATTAAAAGGAGCAGAGATGCACATGATTTCTCCATTATAACAATTCACTGGTTTAACACACATGGAATATTGTTACAGTTTTGGGCACCCAGTGCACAGAAAGACATTGTAGAGCTTGAACAGTACAAAAGGCGGCAACAACAAATAATAAAAGGACTGGGTGGACCTACTGTACACAGAAAGAGGACAAGATTATTGGTTATTAAGTTAGAGAAAAGCCAGCTTCGGGGTACATAATAAATATGTTTTAAATACATCAAAGGTCAATATAGTGATCTCTCCCAAGATTTATTTATACACACCAACGTGCTGTATCTAGAACAAGGGGCATCCTCTTTACGTCTTGAGGAAACGAAAGTTTCTACAAAAACATAGAAAGGGATTCATTTACTGAAATGAGCATGAGACTGTGGGAACTCTCTGCCAGAGTACTTGTCATGGGTGAATTCAGGTAACAAGAGAACAAAAAGGGTTTCGATGCATTTCTGGATGGAAAAATATAACATTACAGTGAAAGGGAATTCTGGAGAGGTCTGGATACATTTCTTTCTAGATGTAATAATAAACAAGTTATAGTGAACAGGATTCTGAGAAGGGCCTGGATAGACATTTATATATGTAATAATAAACATAGTTATAGTGTCTCGGATTCTGGATGAAGGGTCGGATACATTTCTAGATGTAATAATATAACAAGTTAATGATAGTACCGGGAATCTTTGGAGAAAGTCTGGATACCTTCTAGATGTAATATATAACAAGTTCTTAGTGACCCAGGATCTGAGAATGGGTCTGGATACATTCTAGATGTAATAATATAACACTTATAGTCGACCAGGATTCTGGAGAAGGGTCTGGAATACATTTCTAGATGTAATAATATAACAAGTTATAGTTGAACCGGAATCTGGAGAAGGGTCGGATAATTTCTAGATGTAATAATATAACATAGTTAAAGTGACCGGATTCTGGAGAAAGGGTCTTGGATACATTTCTCAGATGTAAAAATAGAACAAGTTATAGTGAACCAGGATTCTGAGAAAGGGTCTGGATACTTTCTAGATTAATAAGTATAACAAGTTTATAGTGACCAGGATTCTGGAAGAGGGTCCTGGAATACTATCTAGATGTTTAATAACAAGTTCTATGTCTAAGATTCTGGAGAAGGGTCTGGAATACATTTCAAGATGTAATAGAAAAATTTATAAGTGTCTAGGATTCTGGAGAAGGGGTCGTTGATCCAGGGATTTTTCCGATTGCCAGATTGGAGTCGGGAAGGAATTTTTCCCCTAAAATGAGGACAATTGTTTCGACGTCATGTTTTTTTTTTGCCTTCCTCTAGATCAACACTTTAACAAAATAGACTGAACTGGATGGACATCTTTTCTTTTTTCAGCCTTACAAACTATGTAACTATGTATGTAACACAGGATCCACCATTCACAAAAGGAGATGTCACAGCTCCCCCTCCCTGCACACTGACTTTTCCCCAGGTCACTAAGCATGCCCACAACACTTTCCCATAGAAGTCAATGGGTCTGTTTCTGCCCACAGGCTTCTTTGCCCATAAATCTGCTATAAACCATCTCTCTATATGTTCTTGAAAGCAGCTCAGGCAAGATGGCCGCCCCCACAATAGTATACAAAGAACAAAAATAAAATAAATCTACAATCAGATAATTAAACAGCTAAAAAGAAACATATATATATATATATATATATGATATATTATAAATATATATATATAATTATATGGCAGATATATATACAGACAGATAGAGAGATAGATAGATAGATATGAGATAGATAGATTGAGATAGATAGATATGAGATAGATAGATATTGATATATAGAATAGATAGATAGATAGATGATAGATAGTATGCGGAAGATAGATAGATAGATATGGGATAGATAGATATGAGATAGATAGATAGATTAGATAGATAGATATGAGATAGATAGATAGATAGATAGATAGATAGATAGGTATGAGATAGATAGATATGAGATAGATAGATAGATATGAGATAGATAGATATGAGATAGATAGATATGAGATAGATATATAGATATGAATAACGATAGAAGATAATAGATATGATATAGATAATAGATATAAGGTGAGATAGATAATAGATAATAGATTAGATAGATAGTTAGATATGGGAGAGCTAGATAGATGTTGAGTGCATATTCTTATTTATTGGTGTTTCCTTTTCATTCTCTAGAATACAATTGTGCACGAAGTGTAGTTGAATGTAGTCTACAATGATATTGGTGAATGCCCTTGAAGCCCCTGAGCCGGGCAATCACCCACATTAGCGTCTAGCGTCTATGTGAACGGCATAGAATCCAGACAGGATCCCATTTTTTTCGGTGGTATTTCCTACTCTAGGTTATTAATTAGCTATTGAAATAGCTGCAAGCCGTGCAACAGGTATGAATTGCAGTTCTAGTAGAACAATTTTATTTCGATTTCAGGAATAAAGATCTTACCTCGGGGACCCCCTGGACAGAATCAAGCAGTACCTGTTGTAAGACAAGCCAAGCTCGGCAGTATAATATTCCACTCAACAATAATCCTGGGAAAACATGGGGAATTATTAGATGAAAACTAACAGAGAACAGGCCTATCAATCCTCACTAATGCCTCTCACAGCAGACATCATTCTATAATCATTTAGTCTACGTATTACCATCAATTAACAGTTGATACTTGGAATGGATTAAAAAATAGTCCTAAGGAGGTTCCCCTCGCCCCCGCTAATACCATCCCGCCATAATCCCATGTGTCACCTTTGTTTGTGCATTGTCCTAATGATGCTCTGCCGTGTTACATTGTAATTCTACAAAAACGAGTGGATAACAGGTTCTATCTAAACATTACTTATGAGCGCGCGAGATTCCTCCGGCTTCCAATAATTAACAAGCCCCGGATGTGCCTATGTTGACCGCTGCAGGGATGATGCTGAATTAACTCTAAACCTACGCCTTTCATGTAAATGAACGTCTAACGGAGGGAGCCTCATTCTGCAAGAGATTCCTGAGACGTGAAATGCAGAAAAAAGTGAAGCATTTGTGTCTAGAATCTGAGGGTTAGGAATGGAATCTGAATGAAGGGTAACATGTAACATTTTATGAATTGGAAAATGTATCAACTTGTATCAAATTGTATCCAGTTACTGTCTGTGTTTTGCAACATATGGAAATTTGCAAAATTGTCCATGATTTCATTCATACGTTTGTCAGAGACATAAAGGGCGACATAGTCGATGTAACGGATGAGCGGGTAAAGCAGGTAGTGGACCCACTGGACCATGCCGGGCTTGCTCCGAGGGGGCGTAACCAAGTGGCCATCGGGCATGGGCATCTTCACAGAGCCTTTGGTGGTAAGGTTGACTGACCCCAACAGCCACCAGGCGCCACCCCAGAGCAGTCCCCGGCAGCGGCAGCTGACCAGAAGGGCCAGAAGTGCCAAAGCTAGGCACCAACAGAATAGGAACAGAGACAAAGCAGACAAGAAGTAAATATGTGCAGGTAAAAACAAAGAGAGGACAAAACAGATGCCAAACAGGAGGATAAGCAAAAGGTAAAGGAAACAATAGATAGACAGACTGAAGACACCAAGAACATAAGCAGAGACTTAAGCTAAACTCGGGCAAGAAACCAAGGCATGACCAGGGCAGGAACACGGGCAGAGAACAAGGCAAGGAAACTCACAAAGACACAGACAGAGACACAAAGAGACCACATGAGCACACCGGACTGCTAGCCAACAAGATCAGAAACCACACAGCAACAGACTACACCAAGAGACAACATAAACAACAACAACAAGGATCAGGCAGGGAGTGTGAGGAGAAGCAAGCTTATAAACCCACAGGTGGAAGGGGATTGGCAGAGGAAGCCCAACCCCGCTGCACACTGTGGGAATAAAGGAAGGGAAGATGTGGCCGCCGTCCTCTATAGAGACAGGGAATCAGGGCAGCAGCCAAGATGGAGGAGCATCATGTCCAGCATGAGAAAGACGCACAGCAATCACAGGGGAGTAAGCAGCGGCTACAGGAGCGCACACAGCGACACTGCAACAGGAACCAGATCTGCGATAGGAAAATAGGTACGACTGCGGTTCGCAGCAGAGGCCACAGCGTAAGGACAGGAACGTGGCACGGACCGTGACAGTCGAGTCTCGTTTTCAGTGTATAATGCGCCTGAATGTATGAAAGTGGTTTTTGTGCGCTCATAAATGGCGTCTAAAGTGTGTTTGGTGCATTATGGAACGTAGGTGCATTAGTAATGCCCCAAACATGTATGAAGGCCATAGATAGGCTGGAAATAAGAGAAGTCATTAGAATAGAATGTCAGTGATAGAAACTATGGGACTGATCCTGCTTGGGGGACCACAGGTCCCAGCAATACCTGTGCTGGGCCGGCTCTTGCTGCATGTAGAATAAAGGGTGAGAGCAGGAAAAATACATTTCACATTAATGTAATAAAAATTTTAAATTTAAAAATCTGAAGAACATCATCATTGGATTATTTAATGTAAAATTAGTTTTAAATTCTATTAATTTTAAATCCATTTTATAGGAGATATTTTTATATTTTGGGGATATATATTTTTATATTAATTTTATTTTTTTAATTAAATTTAAATAATGTAGTTTTATACAGTTTGAAAATTAAATCAAAATCACATTTTATTTTTGTTTTGGGGAATTTTGAGAAATAGGGACATTTTTGCCCCTTACAGCAAATCCAGCCCCCACTGCGGCGACTCAGCAGATCACACTGACATAGGTCGGGGGGTTTTTTTCGAGCAGTAATGTGCGGTTTTCCCGACCGAAAACACATATTTTCTAATATTACAGTGGGGCTACGTCCTCAAACACCTACAGAACCCCCCCGAACGTCTCCAAACGCCCCAAACACCCCCTGTGTTCGGGGGCCCATTAGAAATGTGACCTTCGAACAATCACCAAACACATTTTTTGGGCATTAGACAGGTGTATTTGATGCCAAAAAGGGAAAAAACACCCCCAAAAAGTGTCCATAATTTTTTTTTAAAAAACCCCACTCAACAAGGGAAAATATGTTCATTTCCCTAAAACCCCCCCTCCCCATTGAATCCGTTTTTTCTTTAAAAGGGGTTTAGCACATTAAAATCTCGCAGCTAGCCACACCCGGGCCCAGCTGTGATAAGGAAGGCGGTGCTTGCACCGCCCCACCTCATTCACTTCTATGGGAAATTTTCCCAAAAAAGCTGACGTGTGTGCCCGCCATGTTCAAGCCCAAAGGTTTTAGGGGGACAACCACAAGCACCACCCCCCACTCACACCAAGCAGCGTGGGGGATTTTACATCGGGAAAATTACAGAAAAACTTGTAAACATCCACCGAAATGAAATACCCCCTGACATTTTAAAACACATGTTAAATAACAATGGTTAAGCATTTAAAGCTTAATGTTCTTTTTCGTACAACACAAAAAAAAACGGGGCCCTCATTAAAAAATACTTCACACCAAAACAACCAAAAATTTCTATTTAGAAAAAAAATAAAAAAATTACTCCCACAAGCAATAAAAGGGGGTAAAAAAGTTTTATTTACCTGAAAACCACTCCCCCATGGAAGCAAAGTTTTTTATTGGGGGCACTGGGGGCTTGTCAACCATTGTTAGGGTCCTAAGCAAAAAATGCAGGGCCTCCTCCTACACACTTGGGCAGCTCTAATATAAACGGATATTACCTGAAAAAAAATGAGGGCCTTTTCTTTTACTTTATTTTACATTAATCTAAAAACAAAACAAACTATAATTTTAACAGAAATGATTTTTTTCCCACTTGCAGCGGGAATTCCCCATTACCCACGGAGGACTCTTTAAAAAAATTTTTAACCTCTTTAAACCACCAAGAACCCATCTGGTGAAAAAAATTTTATAAAAAAAAACCCAAACCCGCAATACACTTTTCACACTTTATCCCCGAGCTGTCTATATTTTCCTTAGTTTTTAGATGCGTTTTCACTAAGTTTGCTAAAAAATCTTTACGCCATAAAACGCTTTTTTTAACTGAAAATAAAGACAACAGCTTGCTCTATTTACTAATTAAGGGATTGGCAGGGGCGTTGCTGGTTTTAAAACACCGGGGGCCCGGCCCTTGTGTTTTGCCAGAAGGGGTGGGTTTTTCAGACATTTTTTCCCCGCCTCATTTGAACTGCGGATTTTTTTTTTTAAAAGAGAAAAACCCTTTTCCCTGTCACAAATTTTCAGCATATTCCACAAAGTGCCCCCAATCATATACCTGCCCCACGTCACAGCACAAAGAAAAACACCAAGACAAATTACTTTTCAAAACCCCCCCCTCCGTAGACATGTAATACCCCCAAACGTTTCACCAAAACATCCACCGATACATGGGG
>JAODAL010037300.1:0-40589 GCA_025379985.1 Phyllomedusa bahiana
TTTTTTGGTGGACAGGTAGGGGGCGGTGTTGATAGGGGGCAAAGTTGGTAGCGGGGGGGCCCCGATGCTTCAGCTGTATGGGGCCCCGAAATTTCTGATGGCGGCCCTGGGAATAGCCCTTGGTGCAGGTTAGCAAAAAAGCAATTTGTAGAACAGTAGCTGAGCCCTGACAGAATCCCAGTGTGAGAGCACTAGTAGAACACCAGTGAGAGAATACCTCCCGAGCTCTCGAGGGTCTATGGTGGAACACACCAAATACATAATATTAACCCCTCCATGCTGTTGCTAATGGAATCATGCTTGCTACAGGCTTCACAATGATGTCAACTCTCAGTGATGTTTCAGGACAGAATAACTTGATATATTTATTCATATCACACAGAATATTACCATTAGTAGAAAGTCATTCAGATAACACAACATTTAACCCTGTTCCATCCACACCTCATTACTAAGACTGGAATAAAAATGGTTAAAAAAAAACACAAACAAAAAGCACTTTATTTAAATAAACAAATAAAAACATGCCAGTACTAAACTTCATTCCACCTGAAAATTATGCCAACAGATGATCTTCTGAGAACTGAGTCCGGGCCTCACAATATGATTCTGGGGGTACAGGCCTAAGCTGCAGCACAGTCTCCAGGGCGTTGGTCATTTCTTCCGCCCCCTCCTCATCAGGATTCTGCAAGCTGTTTCCTGTATCCCCTGTATTGCAGCTTCCCCTAACCACTGTGTTTTGCGGCCTAGTGTCAACACAAAATACAACCCCCACCTTGTGATCCCTCATTTCTGTCTATTACCCCATGGGAAGTTTTTAAAAAGTTGGAGAACAGGTAAGGCAGTGCTAATAAGTGAGGATTCTAAGGGTATGTTCACACGGCGTTATTGTGGGGTGTATTTGCACTGCAATACACTCGAAATGCGCCCTGCAATTACAGTAATTCATAGCTCTCCTTGAGAGCTATGAATACCTGACGTTTTTAACAGCGTATAATACGCGGCGGGGAAAACAATTGACAAGTCATTTCTTCCTGACGTCTACGTGCCGGGGAGAGTGAAAGTCAATGGGAGCCGGCTTTCAGTATTTTAGAATTACCCGCTGGCCAGCGCGTATTTCTAAAACACCCGGGGAATTGCGCTGCACACAGTACGCACCGCAATACGCCATATGAACATACCCTAAGATATTTCTGTGGCAAATTCTGCAGGCTTGGGTTGTGGCCAGAAGAAGTCACCATGGCAGTCTGGAAAGGATAAAAAAAAGAAGAACTGCAGTCAGAGAAGACATCAGCTATGATTCACTGGGTGCAACTGCACTGTAGTCACTCACATATGTGCATAGGACCTGTGTACAACTGCAATCTACCACTAAATGGTCACTATATTGGATCTAGTGTAATGTATTATTTTCAATAACAGTATTGCGGAATTGTTCAGACACTGTATAGTGATGATATGTGGTCGTGGTGTGGCAGTATTATTTGGTCTTTGTATAGCGGTATTATGGATCATATTGCTTGTGGTATACTGGTTTGTCAGTAACAATATGGTGATAATATATACTGTATAATATTAAATAATAATAATGTATAATAATACTGTGTAATATTTGTATAGTGCTATTATTTGGCAACTGTTTGACCATTGTTTAGAGGTCTCATTCACATACAATTGTCTTATAGCTATTTGTATGTATTTATTTACATTAAAATATTTGACGCTAGAGGAAGCTGTGCATGATTGGGCAAGCTTGGACATCATTAGAGGTGTGGTCTGGTATGATGTCGTGTGATTGGGTGTGGACATATGCATGACCCGATGTGACCTTCATTGCATTCACTAAATGTTGGGAGGTATGCTAGAACCACTTGCTGAGTCAGGGTAAGTTGTAACTTAGGGATATCTTTAGGGTTAGTTTCAGGGATAGAATAGGGTCAGAGTTGTCAGGGTATGATGACAAGCACCAGTTTAGAGAGAGTTAATTTTTTACTGCTGTTATTATTTGTTATTGTCTTGGTTCTGGATTGAACTCATTTCAGGTGTTACCACCAATTGTGTTCTTGACATCATCCACCATGCTGTCCATCCATTTAATAAGAAACGGTAAGAGATTAGTGGTAACACTTTTGTATGCATGAATGTGGTTTGAGGGCCCTTATTTTTTTTTTTTGTAGTCTGGTTGGGTGAAAAAAAGAAGGGAACCAAATGGACCCTTTTGCTTCAGCCGAGGAGGAAGATGGAATCTTAAAAATAAACCAGGAAAAATAGCCGGGCCAAAAGGAATTAGGCCACTGCCCTTTTGAGGCCCAGGGGTTGTGCTGCAAAAAAACCCTTGGTTTTGCATTGTGATGCAGAAGAATAGAAGTGTCTGAAAGAGGAACTCTGAGTATCAAAACAGATAAATCTGCGGATTGAGACAAACAAGCAGTTTCCTATGACAAAAAGACCCGTAAGGCTTCATCACCCGCAGCAAAGTGAAAGGGCCCGGGCGAGTCCCCCCCTCTTTATACAGTAGACCCCATGACATCCGTATGCTGTGGCCCTGCAGTTTAGAGGCCCTTGCACCATATCTGGTGGTTTGTTGCTCATAAATAAAGAAATGTGCATGTGAGGGTTCCCCAAAAATTTTAAAATATTAAAGATATGGAATTCGTACACCCCTTTCCTCTTTATTCGTTTTTTATTATGTTTTTGATAAAAAAGTGCCCATTAAGTAAACTAGCAGCAAACTAAAGCCTTTTCAAGCCAAATCTATAAATTTGGCCCGGGATTTTCCTCTTTTTACCGCCCCCGAAATGCCCGGTCTTTGACAGTCGATTCATTAATTTTAACCACTGTGTGGATTTCTAAGTGATAATTACTGAATGCAAGAAATGGCCAGAGGATGGAGAGCCACTTCAGTGAAATTTAAAAAAATTGGGGCGCTGCCCTTTAAAACCTTTCCCCCCTTTTTCCCCATTAAAAACTTAAAAGAACCAAAATAGCCCCCAAAGAAGCCATTAAGAAGTATTGAGTGTAATGCAATTATTACACGAGCATAATTGAATGGGGGAACCATTGATCTGTAGTAAGAAGGAAATTGCTCTTTTCATTTTGAAACTTTTGAATTGGGGAGTATTAATCTGCCCCGAAAATACAGTTTAATTTTTTTATTTTGCCCGGTTTTGTGGAAATAAATGCCCATTCTTGTAACATTATGTTAAAATTTTGGCCCCAAGGGGTCCACATCTCCCAGGTTGGGCCGTGGAGATTAAAATTTCTCACAAGATTCAATTTGTAATTGTGCTGGTCTTTGGGCCCGAAAGTAGCTGCTGCCCCCATCAAAAATTTAAACACTTTTTTTGCTTTCCATAAGATTACACTGCAACATTGGTATTTCAGGCCCAAAAATATCTTGCAAATTTGATGGGGCTTGCTGGTATCTGCATTGAAAGCAACACAGTTTAGATTTTTGGCTTTTAAAAAAATTTAGAATTTTTTTAAGGGTTAAATAAAAATTTCTACGGTTTCCAGTGACAAGGCCGGGGCCAGGAATGAACGTTACTGACTATCTCAAACTAATTGTATTCAGTTTTTTTTATAAGACCAAAGGCCCCGGGGTAGTTTTTGCCCAAAGGGCCCTGGTTTTGGGCAGTAAGTTAAAAGGAGGAGGGGCCAAATATTTTTGTGTGGGGAATGGGAACCTTTTTCCCAAATAAAAAACCCTTTTTGGGGAGGTTTTTATACCCTTTTTAAATGACAGGGTTGATCCCAAATTTTTGGGCCACTTAATATTTTTAGGGACCCGTTTCTAACCTATGTTTTCTGGCATCTTAATGCCGGCCTTACTGTGCATTTTGAGAAGCAAAATTAAATTTCTTTTTTCTTTAGGAGGGGTCTTCATTGGCCCCCAACCTTATTAAACCAAAGGGGGGGGATGTAGGAATTTTCCCTTTTTTTCCCGAGCCATTTAAAGGGGTTGGGTTTATTTCAAATTTAAATGGTCTTCAAAATAAGGGGAAAAAGTGAAAAAAGCAACTTTGCAATTGGGTTGTCCCTTTGCAAAGCGTCTTGTTTTAAATGTCTCCTTATCTTCGTTTTCAGTAAACACTGTTTCCCAGTGCCGGTCAGATCCCACCTCCTTGCATGTTAATGGCTGAAAGCTCTACTAATTTACATTCTGTTCGGCCCCCGGTCATATTCACGGGAGCGTGTATTCCTGCCTCTCTCAATCAGAATAAGGGGCCGGCAACAATTTCACTCTATACAGCCACCAGCTCCTCAGTGACTCTGCAGCTGCTTCTACAATCAGAAAACAGAAGCATTGTGCCTCGGTGCCTAATGCTCCTGCATAGAAGGGAGACGGATCTGTGCTCTGGATGAGTTCATAGGAGACTGGATTCAACTGTATCAAACCTCCAGCTGTGAGAGGAGAATAGATCAGTGCTCTGAGTTCATAGAAATAAGACTGCATACGGAGACGACAGTGACATGTGGACTCGGGTGGGGAAGAGGTTTTGGGACACTGACTTGGGAGCGAGCATGAACAGTGAAGGGGGGGATGATGTCATCTCCCATCAGTTAAGAAACACCCAGCTGGGAGGGGAAGAAACGCCCCTGGATTTCAGGAACTGAACGAATCAAGCTTCAAGAAAACAGCTAAACAGATGAAGCGATACATCCCCTTTAAGTACTGCTTAGCTGCTCATTTTGACTCTATCACCATAATATACATTGCTTTTTTTTTTTTTTAAATACAATTTACAACATAAAAAGAATATGATTGATTTATATGTCAGTCTTCATTCTTACATAACTCATGACCACTTCCTACTTCTAATTTTGGCAGCTCATAGCTCATGAAGAAAGTCACATATCATGAGATGGGTTGGTGGGTATATAAGGTGTATGATAGGCTGTCTGCACACATAACCCTCAATGCTGTCATGGGTAAAGGGTGATTTATCAGAGTTGCACAAAGGGATGATTATTGGCTTACAGAACAGTGTTTCTGAAACTGCATAGTTTGTTAACTGTTCCTGTACTGCTGTGGTTGAAGTGTATTGTGAGTAGACAAGTGGCACCGTTGTGAAGACGCGACAGAAAAACTGCAGAACACCAGAGAGGTGAACATAAGCTACAAAGGTGCGCAAGGGTGGACTGACACGCTATATGGAGCAGCTCACTGCCAAAAACATGGGGCTACCAGACATGTGTCTAAAACAACAGTCCACCTTGCCGTATGGGGTTCCGAAGCAAATTGATGGCCTCTGTTACTCTGCTAACAAAGTTGAATCGGCAGGCAAAGCTTTAATATAGGGGGTAGTATTAGAATTGGACCTCTGCTGATTGGCAAAGTATTGCCTTCTTCATTATGTCACATTATCCGTAGCATTGAATGGATGGACGTTCATGTGTCTGGTGAGAAACATCAGAGAACAAACACCCTGCAACCATTGCTGGAAAAACAATTGTAAGTGGTGGCAGCATCATGGTCTGGGAAATATTTTCGTGGCATTTTTTGGGTCACTCATCCATGTGGAAGTCACTCTCAACTGATTTGGATATGAATCCATCTTTGCAGATTTCATATACCCATACATTCTGATTGTCTTCCCTGAGGTAGATGGGATCTTCCAGCAAGTCAATGTGACATAACACACGGGCAGAAATGTCCAACATTTGTTGGAAGAGCATAACCCGGACTTAAACCCAATTGAGCATCTGCAGGACCAGCTTGAATGTCCTGTTCTATTTATCCTCCCCCACACACCCTCCAGCAGCTGTGGGATACAGTCAGCATGGCTTCAGATACCTGGGACAACCTATTAGGACCTTATTGAGTCACTCCCAGCTGCTGTCTGTGCAGTACCCAACGGTTAGTCTGCATAACAGGTGGTGGTCATAATAATGTAAAAAACAACGTGTAGAAAATACTTGACCTAAAATATAACTTTTAATATATCACTTAAAATAGCCTATAAAAACCCTATACTTATCCCTATAAACCTATACTAAACCCCACCTATCCAAAGAAAAGGGGAAGCCGTCCCAATAAGGACGACCCCAACAGGAACCTAACCTAGCTATCCAATAACCTAGTATACCCTATCCTAGACTACAACTACCACCATCTAAGGAACCTAATACCATGTGAGGGAGATCGATATCAAATCGGCCCTCATTTTTGGAGACTAACAGTATCGTTTGTGTGGTAATGTATGGATGTATCTCATTGGTGATAATACATACTTGGTCTTGGTATATCCTTTGTTGACTTTGATATCCTGTTTGCTTTGATAAGACTATCTGTATATGGAGTTTGGTGTCACTTGGAGCCCCATAGTTTTTGGAACCCTGATGATTCCCAGTATCTGGGGAGAAACGCGTTGGTTTTGGCGTATATGTTGGGGATGTAAGAACTAATAGTGTTACCTATACTAAAGGATCTCTGTATAGGCTTTGGATGTAATAAGAACTAGTATCATGTATATGTGATATTTTGTTAAGGTCTGTATAGATTTATTTGGTGGTAGTTGTAGTCTAGGATAGGGTATACTAGGTTTTTTGATGGTTAGGTTCCTGTTGGGGGCGTCCTTATTGGGACGGTTTCCCCTTTTCTTTGGATAGGTAGGGTTTAGTATAGGTTTATAGGGATAAGTATAGGGTTTTTATAGGCTATTTTAAGTGATATATTAAAAGTTATATTTTAGGTCGAGTATTTTCTACACTTTCTTTTTTGCTTGAAGTCATAATGAAAATACTGACGTAGGTTACTGTAAGGATTCCCGGTCCTTTATCTAAACCTGGGAGGGTTGATTTTGTTGTTACTAATGGTGGTCATAATAATGTGACACGTCTATATAGTAAAAAATGGAGTTTGCTCAACACCAAAACAAGGTCCAATGAAAGATTTGACTCCACACATTGCATCAATGCTGTAATCACATATGTGATGATAAAGCTGTGGCCTTCAGCACAAAGCACTGAAATATGTAGCATCCAACACTTGTAAAGCAAAAAATTTTTCTATACTTTACAATCAAACAATCCAGCTCTACAACTGTTTAAAAGATTCTGATGTGCAAGGTGCATATCCCTCTCTCATATCTATGCTGTGAACAAGGACCTTGTTTTATCTGAAAAGCATAAGGATCTTTTATGCAATTGTTACGCTGGATTCTTTGATTTTATAGGATAGCAAGAAAGCTGCAATTTACTCACATACAGAGTTATAATCTAACATGTATTTCCATTGCAGATGTGCTGTGGGTAAACAGCGCATCCTCAGCAGATTCCCATATGGGTTAAATGGTCTTCAGAATAAGGGGACAGTGAAAACAAGCAACTTTGCAATTGGATGTCATTAGCAAAGCCGTCTTGTTCTCACAATCTCCCTTATCTTCGTTTTCTGTAAACACTGTTCCCCAGTGCCAATCGGGTTCCACCTCCTTTCATTTCATAGGCTGACGGCTCTACTAAATTACATTCTGTCTGGCCCCCGGTCATATTCACAGAAGCGTGCACTCCTGCCTCTCTCACTCAGAATAAGGGGCCGGCAGCATTTCACTCTGCACAGCCAGCAGCTACACAGTAACCCTGCAGCTGCTTCTACAATCAGAAAACAGCAGAATTGTGCTCGGTGCCTGATGCTGCTGTGTGTAAACATAGAAGGGAGACAGATCTGTGCTGCTCTGGATGAGTTCATAGAAGACCGGATTCAACTGTAACAAACCTCCAGCTGTCAGAGGGGAAGAGATCAGTGCTCTGAGTTCATAGAAGACTGTCTAGACTGAATGCAGGCCTGTGGTATGTAAACAAACAGCTCTTACAAAATAAGACTGCATAAGGAGAGGAACCACAGTGACATGTGGACTCAGACAGAGAGGGGAGGAAGAGCAGGGATGTGCTATCCCCTCCCACTGATCTCAAACAAACACACTGTCTTGGGAGCGAGCACAAACAGTGAAGGGGGGATAATGTCATCTCCCTTCAGTTAAGAAACACCCAGCTGGGAGGGGACGAAATGCCCCTGGATTTGAAGAGCTGAGAAACTGAAAGTACAATGAAACACACGAACTGATGAAGCGATAAATCCCCTTTAAGCCCATTTAGCATGGCATATTCTTGTTGCTTTCCCTTCAAAATAAGTGACATGTCACTTACCTTATTAGACTCGATGCAGATTTTGGTGTGGGCTGCATCAAATAGGACTCATGTAAACAGGCCTACAAAAGAGGACTATACATCTAAAATCAAAAGTGAAACAAGTAGTACTAGATAACTTCTATCTAATAATAATTATTATCAGTGGAGATCATTTGCTTCTGTATTGAGTTTGAAAGGGTTTTGTCACCATCATAGAGCCAAAGCCAGCTTCAGACACTTCCTGGTAGACTGTGGACAATTCTTTAGCAGTGATTAGCATATCAGCCCTGCTATTCCTAGCTATTCCTGTTGCAGTGATATAAGTGCAAGAGGTTTATAATCTGAAGTGCATAAAGCTACAGAGTTCTAGCGGTTAAAGCTTGTCATTTGCCTAGGTAAACAAGCTCCTGTGCTAAAGATAAATCTCAACAGGAAGTGACTCATCATGGTTGGACAGCAGCTTGTACAGCAATCAGATAAGAGAGAGAGAGCAGGGAGAGGTGTTTGATATCCAAGAGAAACTTGTGTACACTAACAGTAGAGAAAATCTTCTTTATATCCTGAACAAAGCAAAATCAAAACAGCAATGTATTTTACAACAATCTTCACTTACATTTCCCTACATGTTAAACACTACTCATTGTGTTGAGAAAACCTCTTAATGGTAACTTTGACTGATTTTGCATATACTGATACCAGTTATGATGCTTAAAGAAATGTTGTAAAGTGGGGCCTACCCACCAGTAGTAAACAGATAGCAATCATACTTTGCAAACTAAAAGCTACCCTTCTGTCTTTGGGGCCTCAAATGCCTCTCTGAAATGCATGCTCATGAAAGTAGACAGAAGAAAAGTCAATGCTTTTGAGCTGTGGTGTTGAAGAAGACTTCTATGAATTCCATAGGCATTTAGAATGACCAACAAGATGTTCTTCATTGTATAAACCTAGAATTGTCCCTGGAAGGAAAGATCACCAGACAGAAAGTGATCTATTATGGTCAAATGGTGAGGGCAAATTCACTAACAGAGCAGATGATACTTGGGATGGTTAATGGTAAAGGGAAACAGAAGAGACCAAAGATCCATTGATAGGATACCATCAAGAAAGACACAGGAATGAACATTAACATGAAGAAGCTGTGGAAAACAGGGAAGCAATGTGAGAACTGGTCTAAAGAGTATCCAGGTGATGGACACAACTGAAAGGATAGAAGAAGAAGGGCACAAGATAGGTGGGGGCACTGCATTGTGCCCAAAAGCTTACATTTATACCTCTGATTGAATGGACTAAATTCTCTAATTAAAAAAACTACAAATTCTGGTATTAAATTGACATGTCCTGGTGAGAGTTGTAAGTTACAAAACTCCTTTTAAGTTGGACTTACCATTTATTTTTCTGGTGCCTTGTACCAGATCTGTAACTTTATTCTTGCAAGACAATCAATACCCCATGACCTGTACAATACTGTGTGGCTCCAAATGGTGCATGTCATGTTTTATCCAAGTGTTCATGGGAATGGTTTTGATTTCCATTTCTATGGAGGAGAAAATTATCAAATTACAGACTGTTACGACTCATTGTCTTTTTCCCAAGAGGACTTTTGTAGTACACAACATATGACTTCTTGTAGGCTTTGTATGGTACTGTGCTGGTCATGGGAAGGTTAATTTGCTTTTTATCTAATGCCCCTTACAGGGAGACACGTATGAAAGGGTTCTTCACACTTTTCTGGAATAAAATGCACCAAAGTGAGTGGTGTGTGATGTTTGGCGCATCAAATGAATATGTTAGGCGCATTGTTCGATAGTTCCGACACTTTTTAATGCGCCATGTGGGGACATTCTGGGGGCCTTATGGACATTCGAACTATAAGACAAATAGGACTGCGCCAGAAGTCTGGTGTCTTTTCAGCCCTAAAACTGGTGCAGCTCTGTTCGCTAGATTTTTAATTATGCGCACTCCAATATGAGGCGCATTACAAAGCGCCCGCGGCACTTTGTAATGCGCCTGAGATTGGGCGGCGTGCTGGGGACGTGTTGCACCACAACCATACGAAGCTACACATTTATAACTTCAGTACGGCAAATTCAGGCGCATTACTGCTGGAGCAGGTAGAGCACTATAAAAGTGGTTTACCTGAGCCTGAAGTGTCACTTAGTAGCTAGAAAGAACTAAATCTATGACCCGCAGTAGAACAGGTTCATAGTCAGGCGCATTCTACTCTACTAATAAACGCAAAAAAATGGTGACTGGGTGCCAAAAATCATAGATGTCGCCCATACAGTATATGAATGCAGGTTGGCAAAACTAGGCACATTACTGGTCGAACGGGCAGATCTATTTCCATGTGGTCTGCCTGAGCCTGATGATTCGAAGTGGAGCTAGATCTGCTATTAGGATAAAAAATGTCTATTATTTCTCAACTTACACCAGTAAAATAATTAAAAGTAATTTCTGATAATTATCAAACTATATAAAATTAAATTATATAAATTAATTTTTTTATCATCTACAATATAAAAATATATAATATCACAAAAATATTAAAATATCTCCTATTAAATGTATTTAAAATTAATGGAATCTAAAATTAATTTTAAATTAAATAACCCACTGACCTATATTTTGCTGAATTATGTTAAAATCTGTTGTTCAGACTTTAATTTTTTACTACATTAAATGAAAGAAATTTTTATCACATGG
Source organism: Phyllomedusa bahiana (assembly GCA_025379985.1). NCBI lineage: Eukaryota > Metazoa > Chordata > Amphibia > Anura > Hylidae > Phyllomedusa > Phyllomedusa bahiana. The sequence goes on from JAODAL010037300.1 coordinate 10,834, forward strand.
TGATCAGTTTTGAAATTAATTTTTCCTGCTCTTACCCTTTATTCTACATACAGCAAGAGCCAGCACACCACAGGTATTGCTGGGACCTGTGGTCCACCAAGCAAGATCACTGCCATAGTTTCTATTCACTTACATGCTATTCTAATGACTTTTCTTTTTTTATTTCTAGCCTATCTATAGCCTATACACTGGTTTGACGCATTAGTACTGCAATGCCAAACACACAGGCATGGTGCGTCGAACTTTCATTTATGAGCACGCAAAAAAAACACTTTCATAGATTCAAGCGTATTATACAATAAAAAACAGACGCAAAAATTCACTTTGTCTATAATACATGTCTCCCTTAATGTCCCATGTAAAACCTGTTGTCCCAGACCTTTCTATGCAGTTATCACGTTCATTGAATATCGTCTCAATCAATGCAGACTAACACAGTCTGGAGAGGCCACAATTAGAGATCAGCTTTCTGGTCCATCTACATCAGGCATCCTCAAACTGCGGCCCACTAGCTGTTGGGAAACTACAACTCCCATCATTCCCACTTTTATATATTATACAATTGCTTTTTGGTTGTTGTATTTCCCCAACAGCTGTAGGGCCACAGTTTGAGAATACCTGATCTACATGAATCTAATTTTGATGCAAGAATAGGGGGCTCACCAAGTAGTGACCTGGAGCCAAGTCGAATATTGCCTGCTATCTCCTTGGTCACATGAGGTTCTGCTCTTGCTAAACCCCTACTTACATGAAGTCTTCCTGTAAGACTTGAACAGTTTGATCAAAATGTGTATAAAGATGTTAATTTCTGAGGAAAAAAGATTTCCGAGCAGTTCTCTAAGAAATAGGTGTGTGGACCATGAATTCCTTCTGTTTTTTGACTATTTATAGGAGTTCGCCATACACCACTCATAGTTGTCACAACCCTATTTCCTTATAACGGTCTGTTTGGATGAATCTATGAAAGAAGTACTTATCTGAAGCTTTAGGCTTCTCTAATAGTTTTGTCCATTTTAGCTCCAAGAATGTAGGAATATTTGCTGCAAGATATTACTGCAGATATGGGCACCTCAGGGCAACTGTCATGAAATAAGATTTACAAGATACCTTACATAAACACACAAAGTACATAAACAGTAAAAGGTAGAGATTGGAGCAGTTAATGCATATCATAAGCGCTTTATGGACAAGACAAGGGAATATAAAATAACCCTTTGCTTTCTTGCAAGTGCCGTCCTCATTCTCATGCATGGTCAGCTTGTAGCTAGCTATGAGCGACCTGTTAAGTGAATATTCCTTCCTTGGAGCACCTCTTTAAAGGAGTTTTCTCACCATGTTGTTTTACTAAGTCACAAGTAGCTTTTCACTCACTCTTCCTTTGTCAGGCTATGGGTGGTTCTAAAGCAGTGACTAGCATATTTAGCTCCCCTATAACTAGCTGAGACATTACAAAGACGTAAGTGCAGAAAATTTGATCTTCAGTAAACAAGGCTACAAGTGTTCTGAGGAGTAAAAACAATGTCGCCGTGCACTCCGCAGCCCCTGTCTCAGACCGCGGACATGTCCGTGCTTCTGTTGGTGGCCCTGTTGCAGTCCCAGTGCATGCCGCGGCTCCTGAAATGGGCCGCGGGCATGGCCGGGTCTCTGCTGTGTCCTCTATTACCTGTGCCCCTGCGTTGGTGAGTTCTTCTGTCCTTGTAGTGGTGTCCACCAATAAGTGTAACTCACCTATCCTCGTTCCTGCTCCCTGTCCTGTGCTCGCACATGCGCCCCCTTGGGTGTACACACGGCACTGCTTGAATATTTAAAGGGACAGTGTGTAATTACCTGGTCAATTAACTGTCACCTGCCTTGTTAAAGGAACTTTTTGACCATGCCTAATGGTCAGTTCGTTGTTGTTCTACATAGAGCTTGACCTTTGTCTGCTGTGTTGCTGCTGCTTCTGATGATTTCCAGTGTCAACCCTGCACTTTCCAGTGCATGTCTACTGACGTTCCTGCCACTGCACCAGATGTTATTTGCTGTACAGCTGTACTCCTTACGCTCTACCGAGTCCAGTACCTGTCTGGGACCTATTACCCGTCTACGGCTATACCTGGCTGAGACCCGTCACTGCTACCTATACCCGGTGTCCTGATCCTGCACTTCGGCTGTCACTGTGAGTGGTCTCTTCATCTATACCATCTACGCTCACAGTGATCACAGAGGATCCACAAATACTCGACGTCCATTGTGTCGGTACATAGTGACACCGCTGGTCATTACAAATAGATTTTCTGTAAACAAAAGCTAATCTTGTTAGAGCTACTCCTAGAGTTCCATCCAGGGTGAATGATGATGTCACTCCCTACTCTCTGTCTATGCAAGATATTGACAGGTAGCCATAAAAACCTGTGAGCAGATAAAATCTCTCGTATCTCATGACCAAGGTAAAATCAAAAGACTAATATATTTAGAAAAAGTCTTCAATTACCTGTCTCTACATGTTAAAAGCTAATCTTTGTCGTGAGAAAACCCCTTTAAGCATCACATTTTAGTAGAACTAGTATTGAAAACTAAGTAGAAAACCTTGTTAAAAAGGGTGTTCCAGTTTTCTTAATTAAGGTTAAATAGAGCCAGGGTGGGGGAAAATAGAAAAAAAAGCATAAGAACCTCGCAGTTCCTAGCTGCTGCCATTCTGTAGCACCCTGGAATCTGCATTCATAAGCTCGTGCTCCATAGTGAGTGAATAAAGTGCAAGCCTCTAATTCTGCATGGCATGCAGGAAGTGAAAAGGAGCAGATACCGGGGCACTACAGAATGGCAGTAGCGAGGGAACAAAAGGTAAGTGTGTCTTTTTTTTTCTCCAACCTAGCCCCATTTAACATTAATTAAGAAAAAAAATATTAGTCCTTTATTTTTATTTTTTTAGACTTCATTTTTAATTTTTGTTGAAAATGTATGAAATGGACATACAGTGTGAGTGCTCAATCTCACCAAGTGAAATAGGGACAACTGGTGGAAGCACAAATAAAGGAGCTTTCCCCAAATCCCAGAAAGATTAATTAACTACCAAAGAATCACGATGCAAAGGGAAAAAAAAAACAGAAATGTAATGATGGTTGCAAAATAATTTACTAAAACTCCTTAATTGGTTAGGTAACCAGAAAATACAAAGTAAATAAGGAGGATCCCCAAATGCTTGTATCATAAGGTCTTGTATTATCATTTAACTGGGAAGCATAATGATTCTCTGAGATGATGGTGGGAAGAGATTTTACTGAAGGGGTTATACAGAGAAGCCATATGGTGGAACAGAGGAAACAGATTTTACTAACGTGTATGGCAGCCACCTTATGTTCTGGAGAAACCAGCCTTAGTTGGTTGTCCCAGCACTTCAGGGTCTAGCCATTAGCTGAGGCCCCCTCCTGTGAGGCGATGCGGTGCCAGTCTACTGTTACTTTGGCTGCCTTTGGGCACTTGATCTTTGCATTTGCTCAGAGGTGCCCAAGACGAATGCCAGCTTTGCCTGGGAGAACGGCTCCTGTAGAGCTTACTCTCAAGGACACAGCTGTTAATCGGAGACCTTACAGCAGAACATCTGTAGTCCAGACCGCAGGTTGAAGAGAAATGAGTGATTCCTTCTGGGTACGCAACTGGCTTAATGGTTTCTGGGCAGTTCAGCGCAATTCAGGTCATTGACTCAGGTCAGGATGCCTAGACTTCTTCACTACAAGAGTAACAGAGCAAGTAAACTGCTCCTTGTCATTTACTAGACGAAATATCTCATCCATGGATGGGAAATGTTTTTAAAAGTCTTTAGAGATTTTAAATGCACATGTTTGGAGGCCAAATGTAATTATTATTGTATTCATTTAGCACCATAATCTTCTTTATGACATTTCTCTGAGGTCCAAATCAGACAATAGGTAAATAAATAAAGCTTCTTATAATTTAGTATTGGGGTTCTACTCGAGCTTTGACCTTGAAGAACTACTCATTTAATTTAGACACATTTGAGATATTTGTGCATTCACTAAATTTAGCTTATATTCCACGTAAAAGGAGTTTTATCAGACATTTATGGTATTTCAAGCGGTTGCATTCGGCTGTATTTGGAACTCCCACTTAAATGAATGTTGAGCAGCTGCACAAGTGTAGCTACTTCTTTATTTTAAGCCAGAAGTTTTGGGGCCCTGTTCTTGAGATGGTGGTGGAACCCGCCTCTATTTGATATTTATTCCATATCCTATTGATAATTGATATAATGAAACCCATTTTAAGGAGTTTTACCTTGAAGTTACTGCGAGACGGCCATGCATGTGAATTAGGAGGGTGGCGCTTGTGGCCGTCCTCTCCATCAACTTCAATGGGAGCTTCCAAACATAGCCAAACAAACACACTCGGTTATCTTTGGAAGCTCCCATAAAGCTATGTTCACACGGCTTAAAATGGGACATATTTCAGTAAGTAATTCAGTCCGTACTGCGCGAATTACGGCTGGAATACGTCCCAGTAATTACGGTAATCCACAGTTCTCATAGAGAACTATGGATTACGTCTCCTCTCCCTGTTCGGTGAATCCGCCGCAGGGAGAGATAAGTGACATGTCATTTACTAGCGGCGTATACGCGCCGCTAGTAATGATAGTCTATGGGCCAGCGAGGTGCCGGCCCCCCACTCTCACTCCGCCCCCGTCCACACGGCGTAATTGCGCCCCGCAAATAAGCCGTGCGAACATAGCCTAAAAGTGACTGAAGAGTATGGCAGCAAACACCGCCCTCCTCATTCACATGCATTTTGGCTCACAGCTAGCTGCCCGTGATCCGCTCGGGGGAATATACTTCATGGAGCAATCCCTTTAAGGTCAAAGTGTGACCATAGGGTCCTATTGTCATCTAGGTTTGATACAGTGCAATAAAGTCTAATATTATGGACCCTAACATGGGCATATTATGGACATACGATAGTAGCCCAAGGATTAAACATGGCACATGAAAGTCCAGCATCTCATCTTATGATACTTCTCCTTCATTCTACCCCTTAGCTTGAAAGAGAAGGTCTTTTGGGGTTACGTTTATGGACAAATCTGGGACATGAACTGAACTGCTTTGATCACCAAACCTGGAATGTTAGGAATAAAATATGATTAAAATAAGGGTGACTCATTTAGAAAGCAATTTATCTCCTTGAAAGGATGATGCATGGGTGTATTACAGAAAACTGTAAGAACTAACATGCCCTCTACAGGCATTCTTCCTGCAATCTACGTGTTTTCTGAATTTACCATTGTAGAACATCAGCCCATGTAGACACTGTAACCTAGTAATATACAGGCTTTGAATAAGCAAGTGCAGATATCTATAGAAATACAGTAGTAGTCCATGGTTAAGAGACATTGTAGAGCTGGCACCACTGTCTCCAACCGGAGTGGAGAAAAGAAACAGAAAACTATCTACTTGGATCATATGAGCCCTCACTTGACCTACAGCACATATCAAACTCAAGGCCCACGGCCTTCCATGCCATTTTAGCTGGCCCATGAGAACTTAGACACAGTGAGCAGGGATGAACAGGTCTGGACACAGAAGGACCAGCTTTCTGTTTATCTAGAGGACAAGGCCAGTACCTAGCAGAGGGGGTGGCAGCACAGGGAGCAGATGCCATCTTGGATTTGGAGCTCTGGCGAGCACCACCACAATGCTCTGTTTAGCAACCAACAGGAGGTGTCACGGCTCTGACAGCCCTACCCAGGGCCACCAACAGAAATTTCTGGGCCCCATACAGCTTGCGCGTCTGGGCCCCCCTACAAGTCCCGCCCCCAGCAACCCCATTGTCCCGCCCCCAGTAAAGAAAAATGCTGAATGCTCAATTGCTGAATAATACCATCAAACGGTCACTGAATATAATTCACTACAATAAGACCAATATTGCTGCCATACAGTGACCATATAGTGGTATATACAACGCAGTAACATTTAGTGACTTACAGTTGATGTCTTGTCTGAGTCATTCACGTTCCCTTTTCTTCTCCATCCGGTCCAGACCTCCAGGATGACTTCTCCCGACCACAACTCGCCCCTGCAAATTCACAACACTAACACCTGAGACTCCTAACTTTTTTTTTTTTCATCTTCCTACCTGTGTCCACCCCCCGTGTACAAACTCCCCATCCATAGTGCCAAAAAATGGTAATAATGACCCCCTTTGTGCCCTGATAATTAGGTGTATAGCCCCCCCATACGTAGGTAGTGGGCCCCCATGGGTAGGTAACCGAGTAGTGGGCAGACAGGTAGGTATGTAGCCGGGTAGCCAGGTGGGTAGTAGGTGGCCGGGTAGCCAGGTAGGTGGTAGCTAGGGAGGTAGGCAGCCAGGCAGGTGGTAGCTAGGGAGGTAGGCAGCCAGGCAGGTGGTAGCTAGGGAGGTAGGTAGCCGGGCAGCCAGGTAGGTGGTAGTTAGGGAGGGAGGTAGCTAGGGAGGTAAGTAGCCAGGTAGGTGGTAGCTAGGGAGGTAGGTAGGTATGGTTGGTGGTAGCTAGGGAGGTAGGTAGGTGGTAGCTAGGGAGGTAGTGTAGCCTAGGGAGGTGGTAGCTGGGCAACCAGGTAGTAGCTAGGGAGGTAGGTAGCCAGGTAGGTCGTAGCTGGGCAACCAGGGAGGTAGGTGTGGCCCCCCTCGTCCCCCCAGCCTTGTGTGTGGGGGCCCCCCTCGCCCCCCTAACCTTGTGTGTGGTGGCCCCCTCGTCCCCCCAGCCTTGTGTGTGGGGGCCCCCTCATCCCCCTATCCTTGTGTCTGGGGGCCTCCCTCGTCCCCCTAGCCTTGTGTGTGGTGGCCCCTTCGTCCCCCCAGCCTTGTGTCTGGGGGCCTCCCTCGTCCCCCTAGCTTTTTGTGTGGGGGCCCCCTTCGTCCCCCACAAAATTGTGTGTGGGGGACCCTCGTCCCCCACCTTAGATGGTATGTGGGGAGAGGATGGAGCCCCCACACAGAGGGCTGTGGGGACGAGGGGGCCCCCACACAGAGGGCTGGGGGGCAGAGGGGGCCCCCACACAGAGGGCTGTGGGGCCGAGGGGGCCCCCACACAGAGGGCTGGGGGGACGAGGGGGCCCCCACACAGAGGGCTGTGGGGACGAGGGGGCCCCCACATGGAGGGCTGGGGTGACGAGGGCCCCCACACGGAGGGCTGTGGGGAAAAGGGCTGAAGGGCTGGGAAGAGGATGGGGACACTGCAGAGAGGGGGCCGCGCACCGGGTCACAGCAGCAGTCACATAGACTCTTTTAACTTAATTACCCCACGCTGTGACCGGAGCCGGAGCCCTCCTGCTCTCTCTGTCCATGCTGCGCTGTGTACTGGCCAGCGGGGACAGGGGGCGGGGAGTGAGTAATTGAATTCCTCATCAGTCAGAGAGAGGAGGGCCCCGGCTCCTGTCACTGCGGGGGAAGTAAGTGACCCGTGTGCCTGTGCCTGCAGCTGTGACTGGGTGCGCGGGCCCCCTCTCTGCAGCGCCGGCCGGGCCCCTCACTAAATGTAGCGCTCGGCGGCTGGGTCGCCATGCGCCAGTCTCTAATATGAAATAAGGGGGCCTGCTTGCAGCGGGCCCCCTTATTTCGCCGGGCCCCATACAGGAGTACTGGCTGTACCCCCTGTATGGCGGGCCTGGCCCTACCCGGGCTTCCTAACCACCCTCTGAGGGCCTTTCAAAAGTCTTTTGACTGCAACCATATTGCTGATGTGGCTCTCAGTGAAAATGAGTTTGACAAGCCTGACAGATGAAGAGGAAAGAGGGTAGATTGGTGCAGATTTTCCTTCTTAGTTTTAATGAAAATGAAAAAATGTGCTATAACATCCACAACTAACTTATTTTTTATTCTTTCAGGTTCCACCAAAAAAATCCCCAGCAAATCCCCCCCAAATCAGCACAATTCAGATGGCTTGCAGATGTGCTGCAGAAGATTTTCACAGCAAATCTAAGCTGTGTGATTTTATCCTCATAGAAATTTCTGCAGCAAATCTGCCACATGTGAACATATCCTTAGCCTTTCTCTAATAATAATTGCACCAATAGTTGTGTATGGGCATAATCAGTTAGGATATAAGCTTGCAAGTCTAAATTCCCCACAGAGCAGCAGCCAATTCCTCATATATGACTCTCCCTAAGGCCATGTTCACATGGCTTAATTGCGGGACGTAATTTCGCCCCGCAATTACGCCGTGTGGCCGGGGGCGGGGCGGGAGCGGGGAAGTGAACGGGAGGTCAGCACCTCGCCGGCCCATAGACAAACACAGCTAGCGGCGCGTATACACCGCTAGAAAGTGACATGTCAATTATCTCCTCCTCATATGTCCATAATATGCCCATGTTAGGGTCCATAATATTAGACTTTATTGCACTGTATCAAACCTAGATGACAATAGGACCCTATGGTCAAACTTTGAACTTAAAGGGATTTCACCATGAAGTAAAAACCCCAGAGCTGATCACTTGCAGCTAGCTGTGAGCCAAAATGCATGTGAATGAGGAGGGCGGTGTTTGCTGCCATACTCCTCCGTCACTTTTAGGCTATGTTCGCACGGCTTATTTGCGGGGCGCAATTACGCCGTGTGGACGGGGGCGGAGTGAGAGTGGGGGGCCGGCACCTCGCTGGCCCATAGACTATCATTACTAGCGGCGTATACGTGCCGCTAGTAAATGACATGTCACTTATCTCTCCCCGCTGCGGATTCACCGAGCAGGGAGAGGAGACGTAATCCATAGTTCTCTATGAGAACTGTGGATTACCGTAATGAATGGGCCATTGTCGGCCCGTAATTGGCGCACTTCGGCGCGTAATTACGGACCGAAATACGGCCCCTTTTAAGCCGTGTGAACATGGCCTTAGGCTCCTCTAACACATATTTTGTCTGGGAAAAAAGCATAAAAACTGCATGCTCTTTGTTTTTTTAGACTTCATGTTTTTTTTCATGCAGTTTTTGAAGCATTTTTTTTTCGCAAACAAGTATGTATTAGTACTTGCATTTTTTTCTGGTCCAATCTTCCCATTAAAAATCATATGATCATCACATGATTTGCAACGTGAGAAGATGCTAAAAAAATGCACTAAAAACACAGAGATATTTTTGGTGCAAAAAAAGATCTGTGGCGACAAAAAATGCATACAAACAGCCTAAAAACCTTTACACCTACAGCATGCTGTGTAAATACTGACACTGACCAAAAAAGGACACCAAAAATGAAAAAGGGCCACAGAGAAAAAAAAAGGCAACATCTGAGTGCATTTTATATTTCCCTAGTGACTACTAGCTTGCATCTGTCTGCTGCAGTTTGCAAGGAAAAAAACATAAAAATGCAAAATGCTACTAAAAATGCATGTGTATTTTTCCCCCAAAAAACCTGCAGCAGCCAGATGTTAACTGAACTTCAATAGTCAAATATAAAACACACCACAGATGTTGCCTTTTTCTTTATGGTGGCTTTTCTTCTTCCCCTTTGGTAAATTTTTTTGTTTGTCACAGGCAGTTTTTTTTTTTAATGCAGTTTGCTGCATTTTTATACCCACAGACTTCCATTGGCTACTTGTCTGCAGCGATAAAAGTATGTGTGTATGTATTGCATTTTTTTAAAGTATTTATTGTAGTTTTTTTTCATATTGCAAACCAGCTTTGACAAAGCTAATAGCAAAACGTACGTCGGGGTTGAGCCCTGTCCATTGCTCTTTTACAGGTTCAGTATTTCTATTATGTATACTTTATTATATATGTAATGTTCATTTGATTATTATATATGCATTCCTGTATTATTATACCTGTTTCTGCATTATTTATATTGATTGGTATATTATGTTGTTTTTGTATGTTGTGATCATGGATTAGGTGCTTTATTTTTTGTCTAGGTAGGGATCTTTTAGTATATTTTAATTGATTCAATAAAATGTATATATTTTATTTACATATATACTGAAGTGGTTGTGTTTTTTGGAGTTTGTTATTCTACATGTGTTCGTGAAGCATTTTTTTTTTTTTTTTTTCAAAATAAAGTGTGCGCTGTTTTTTTTTATACATTTGTTCCTGGTTTGTTTATTCTATCACATGGTTTGCAATATGAAAAAAAAACCCTACAATAAATACTTAAAAAAAAGCAATACACACTTTTATTGCTGCAGACAAGTAGCCAATGGAAGTCTGTGGGTAGAAAAATGCAGCAAACTGCCTGAAAAAACACTGCAGCATGCTGCATTTAAAAAAACAAACAAAAAAAAACTACCTGTGACAAACAAAAAAAGTTTACCAAAGGGGAAGAAAAAAAACACCATAAAGAAGAAGGCAACATCTGTGGTGTGTTTTAGGCCAATGTCACACGGCAATATCCTGGACGTATTTCAGTCCGTAATTACGCGCCGGAGGTAATGCAGGTCAATGGGCCGGCGAGGTGCCGGCCCCCCGCTCACGCCCCTGGCCACACGGCGTAATTGCGGGGCATAATTACGTCCCTCAGTTAAGCCGTGTGAACATAGCCTTATATTTGCCTATTGAAGTCCAGTTAACATCTGGCTGCTGCAGTTTTTTTGGGGGAAAAAATACACATGTATTTTTAGTAGCATTTTGCATTTTTATATGTTTTTTTCCTTGCAAACTGCAGCAGACAGATGCAAGCTAGTAGTCACTAGGGAAATATAAAATGCACTACAGCTGTTGCCTTTTTTTACTCTGGGTGTGTTCGTTTGGTCAGTGACATTTTCTTCTCCATGCAACATGCTGTGGGTGTAGCCGTTCTTTAGGCAGTTTGTGACATTTTTGTACCTGTAGACAAGGCTGCCATCAGTCAGCTATTAACAGTTTCAGGGCCCCATACAGCAAAATCAAATTAGGCCCCCTCCATTACTAGTTCCTATTTTTTAACATATCATTGGGCTCCTTTTTGATTAGGGCCCATGACAGGAGTACTGACCGTACCGCCCTATTGGCACCACTGCTGGTAGACCTCCAATATTTGGTTGCTTGTTAAACGTTTTTTTTGTGATGGAAAAATCCATCAAAATACACCCGCACCAATATACATTAGTTTGGAACTAGTGTGGACCCAGCCTTTGAGTGCACCAGTAAGTAGCATGTGAAAAGTAGGGATACATTTTTACAGCTTTAGCACTGTGGCCCAGGATCTTTAAACCATGCCCCATATTGCTCAGTTTTCCTGGGGTTGCTACAACTTTAGTGAATAGCGTTGCTTGAACCGTTTTCTGTTTGGTTTGTCGGAAATTGTGAAAAATATGTTGGTTTTGGAAGGCCTTCAAGCTTCTTTTTTACTCTGACAAAGTTGGGGTTAGGGTTTTTAACTGTGAAGCTTCCAGTAAAGCGGCACTCATTAGAGGTGACCTTGAAGTGGAAGTGGTATCAGGTCAACAGCCACGCTGAACTGAAAGTGCCACAGAGCAGTAAGTTAACTCTTACATACCAGTAAAAACCCATAATCCCAATTTTGGGTGACATGTATGAAAGTGTTGTTCACCCTTTTTCTGGCGTACAGTGCACCTAACTGAGCCGGCTACGATGTCTAATGCGCCTAATGAATGTGTTAGGCGCATTGTTCGTAAGACTCGACACTTTCTAATGCGCCTAACATGAGGGGGCATTCTGGGGGTGTTATGGAGGTGTGTCACACCACACTCGTAATATTAGACACATATGAATGGGGTTCGGCAAAACTAGGCGCATTACTGTTCGGACAGGCAGACCTATTTCAATGTGATCTGCCTGAACCTGAGGAGTCAAAGTGAAGCTAGATTTGCTGTAAGGGGCAAAAATGTCACTTATTTCTCAATTATTAAAATTTTATGAAAAATGTGATCATATAAAATTAATATAAAAATATATAATATCCCCAAAATATAGAAACATCTCCTATAAAATGTATTTAAAAATCATAGAATCTTAAACTAATTTTACATTAAATAACCCACTGATTATGTTGTTCAGATTTTTATATTTTAAACTTTTACTACATTAAATTTGAAATTTATTTTTGCTGCTCTCACCCTTTCTATATACAGCAAGAGCCAGCACAGCACAGGTCTTGCTGGGACCTGTGGTCCACCAAGCAGGTTAACTCCCATAGTTTCTATTCACTGACATGCTATTCTAATGACTCTTATTTCCAGCCTGTCTATAGCCTTTATACATGTTAGGTGCATTACTCATGCGCCTAAGTTCCGTAATGCGCCAAACACACAGGCGAGGAGCAATGAACTTTAGACTCCATTTATTAATGCACAAAAACCACTTTCATACATCAGGCACATTAAACACTGAAAATGAGACTCGACAGTTCACTTCGACACGCCTTCCTTCATACATGTCGCGCATTGAGTTAGGGTTAGGAGTCGATTTACACTAAAAGGTATTTCATAGTGACCTAATTAATTTGCTTGGATTCTGGTGGAATTTGGCTATGACCCAAATCTGAAGCCAAGCACGAGCAGTGAGTAAAGACTAGTAAATGAGATTACTGTATAAACAGGTCCAGTTTTTCATGATTTTTCTACATACATGTCCAGATTTTCACTCCAACAGATGTTTTTATGCATTTAAGCCATCAAGTCAAAATAACTATGGCAAAAAAGTATAGTACTAGCTGGATTGGCTGCATAGGGTGATGTTTCCTAACGCTGCATAAAACAGTCTGAGAGTTTCAATGTTTCATGTAATAGTTAAACCAAATCTCAAGTAAAATGAGCAGCGTGCATGCATTTACTGTATAATGTTTATGTATGATATAAAGCGTTATACAGTATGTAATTTAGAGATATATTTGGTAAAATTAATGCTCATAGCCTGAGCGTTAAGTAATAATTCAGTAAATGTATACTGCGTAATTAGTGTTTGGGTGCTTTACCCAACTAGACATGAGACATGAGCAGTGTCTGACACAGATCTGCACACCTAGCAGCCGGAGAAGTAGGTATGAGCAGGTCAGGACAGGCACAGCCCTCCCCTCCAGCTCACCCGCTGCTGGCATTGTGTCAGGACTCCCGCTGTCTGACATGAAGCAGAACATTAACTCTTGCTTCCCATTCTGTAATTACTCAGCCAAGATGGCAGAACCCGTTGCCCAGGTTTAAGGTTGAATTAATTTGTCTCCTGCAGATTCAGTGTTTTATGTTTTCTGATATTTGTTCATCTCTAGCAACTATTTGCAGAGAAACTTTAGGTCGAGGATACTTAAAGGGGTTTTCAAAGACTTTCAAAAACATTCACTCATACTTAGTTCTCATCACTGTTCTGCCAGGACTCCGGTGTTTCCCCCTGACTGATGACATCACGTTCATGGAGGACATGATGCTGCACCCACAAAGGTCAGTGATTGGCTGCAGCAGTGAGGAAACGGGGGAACACTGGAGCTCTGTCAGCTCTTTAATGGTGTAGTGGGTGGGAGTACCCCATACAAACACACATATAACAAATACTGTCATATACATCAACACAATCTGTTTGTATGGGGTTTGTATGTATACTTTCCCATACAAACAGATTGTGCTGATGTATATAGCGGTGTATGTTATATGTGTGTCAAAATGTCACATTATCACAATAATTGGATGCAGACCCAGCCATGCTTCTCCACCTTAAAGTGCCCCTGCACCTAACCAAAGTGCTTAGTCACATTAACAATATACAGTATAGATATGTAAAGTGAGGGAAGAGCTGCAGGTTACACAGTTAGGTCTCGTTCACACGGCTTATTGCCAACGTAATTGCGGGGATGGATTTCACCCCGCAATTACGCGGGGCGAAATCCGGCTCGCCAGCCCCATGTCACTTTCTCCCCCCGCGGCGGATTCGCCGAGCGGGGAGAGGAGACATAATCCATAGTTCTCTGTGAGAACTGTGGATTACCGTAATGACTGGGACTGATTTCAGCCGTATTGGAGCGCAACTACGGCGCGCAGTACGGCTGAAATCAGCGCCCAAATAAGCCGTGTGAACGAGGCCTTATACTGGGAGTGTACCATGTGCTCAGGAGTTGTTTCAGAAAAAGGGTCACTTGGCCACAAGCCGGCTTTGGACCAAGAGCAGACTTTCCACTCACAGAAGAGAAGAGAAGACAGGTAGAAAAAGACAGTGAACAAGTAGCTGGGAGGCAGAAGGAAGAGAGACACTATTGATAGATGTGCCCCAATGTGTTTCCTAACTGTACGTCCGTTTTCAGTTAGACCAGTCTTAAAATGCACCACATTTATCACAGTGTTGATAAATCTGGTGCAGGTTAGAACTGTCTACTCTAAGGGACACATGTATGAAACTGTTTAGGTCTAAAACTCAAAAAAGTGAGTTTTGGACCTAAACAGGTTCAAACATGTGGCCCTAAGTTTGTACCATCTTTAAGTTGGCTTACTTATATGCCACAAGCTGCGACATAATTCTTATGCATTTTTGGTGTATTTAAGCCACACGCCTTTTCCATGAAACCATGCCCCTTTTCTCAAGGCCACGCCCTTTGTCGGACAAGGCGCAGAAGCATTTGAAACTGTCTAAAACACATTGTAAATGTAGCGTAAAGCTTGGAAGATGTTATTTTTGGCACAAATCGTGCCAGAATTCTGGCACAACTGCTTTGATGAATGTGCTCGATGGAGTGAAGAGAGACAGAACTGGGAACTGTCCAATAGAAGAGAATATAAGTTGAGATTGGAGAACAGTTAGCCATGTAGCTGATCCCAGGTATTCAAGGAGTGAAAAAAGCTGTCCTGGGGCTGAAGCCTAGAGAGAAAGAAAGAGAGTAAGAGAGATAGAGATAGACCACTGAGGGACTGCGAGTTGAGAGTGAAGCAGAACTTCCTAGATTGTCACAGAGAAGTGTACCAAAGAGAGCAAATTGGCACTAAAGTGTGGTCACTAAAACCACGAATGAAACCTGAGTGCAAAGTTATAAGGCTTGTACCTCTTCTGTGTTGGGCACCCATTTCTGGTTTTGGCTTTCAAATACTGATGCTAAATGCGCATAAAAAAACTAAATCTAACGGCCCCATGTTTGAAAACTGTCTAGGTCTAGGACTTTCTTTGTTGCCCATAGCAACCAATCAGCGCTCCCCATTCATTTCATATAGTGCTCTGAAAAATTTAAAGGGGAGCTAGGTCTCGGACCTAGACAGTTTTTATACCTGAGGCCCTAAGTGTTCAAAAAGTCAGACTCTGACAAGTAGAATGGTAGCACCCAGTTGACAATTCATTGAAATATTTCCAGGAAAAATAACAGAGGATAAACACAATGCAGTAGTCCAAGTAAAAATACTCTCGATACAGTGAGTAACGATTTGGTTCCAATCTCTACTTTCTCAGATTCAATATATGTCAAAATACAGCCTACAATTTTAATAGCCTTTTATGCTACAGATTAACTGCAATCAAATTTAGCTATTTATTATTCTACGGACGCCAGCAGAGTCATCACCATTACCTGCCAAGGTTTGCTCCGTCATGGGATCCACCCATCACCAACAGAATAATGTCTATTTCTAGGCACAATTAAATATAGTCGATAGAAAGAACTAATGCGTGCTAATGGGAGAAGCTGTGGCAGCTTCATAGTTTTCTGACCAGGTCTGGCAGATTATCATGATGATTTAAGATTAAACTTCATACAGGCAGTGTCGGACTGGGGGGCCCGGGGTCCACATGGCAGTTGATGTTAGGGGCCCACCTTACAACTACTATACATAAAAATATTACCGGCCTCTCAGACACAAATGCCTATATTTTGCCACATATTAGAGTGTGAAAAACAGAACTGTAATGTGTAGTACACAATACCAATGGAGTCACATATCTGTCTCACATATCTGTTTGTCTCACACATTTGTAACATTTGTCACAGTTTAACATATCATATCCCCCACCACCCACCACCAGCTCATATAGAATACCCCCCTCCACGTTTCCCTTGGTCATGCACCTCGCCAACTTCTAAAATAAACACCACTATAAACACTAGCAAGAAAGTAAAAGTATAATTACTAATCCCGGGGTCAGGTGTGCACTCACTTTACAATCAGGGACTAGTGTACGCTGCCAATATATTAGCGCCGATATAATCTACAACACCTTCATATGGAGACCACATAGTGGTCAGACACCAGCTCAGGTATAACCTACAACACCACCATATAGAGACCACATAGTGGTCAGACACCAGCTCAGGTATAACCTACAACACTGCCATATAGAGACCACATAGAGGTCAGACACCAGCTCAGGTATAACCTACAACACCACCATATAGAGACCACATAGTGGTCAGACATCAGTTCAGGTCACATCACTTTACAGTGAATACAGCAGTGATCCAGTATAGATGCAAAATAACCTCTGACATCAGGGACTCACAGGAGACGTCTTATCTGATGAGTCTTTCTCTTCTCTCTTGAGTCGTTCTTTTTCCCTTTTCTTCTCCATCCGTTCCAGACCGCCATGATGACTTGTCCCGGCCACAACTCATCCTTGCAGAATTTACCACACAAATATCTTAGAATCCTCACTTTTCCAGCACCTCTTTACCTATTCCCACCTCTGTACAAACGTCCCCGGGGGGGGTGTGCGTATATAAGCCATAGCTTAGAGGCAGGGTCTCTTAAGGGGGTGGAGGGTGGGGAGAGGACTAACTCCATGGATATTATGCTACAGCTATGGGCTGCTCCCCTCAGAATTATATTACCAGATAAGTAGGCAAGAACCTAGGTAGGTAGGCACATGGGCTGTGCCCCAGGTAGCTATATAGGCCCTATTTAGGTAGATAGACCCTCGCTGGATAAGTTGGTAGGCCGGCCCATGGCAAGTTGGTTGGTAGGCCCAAGTAAGGTAGGTAAGTAAGCCATGGGTAGTTAGGTAAATAGCCTCCAGGTAGATAAGTAGACCCCATTTAGGTAAGTTGATAGGCTCCAGTTAGTTTGGTGGGCCCCAGTTAAGTAGGCTGTAGGTAGTTAGGGCCCCCTTTAGATAGGCTGGAAGTAGTTTGGGTCCCCTTTAGTTAGGTTGCAGGTAGTTAGGGCCCTGTTTTCTGAACAATATTAACTTCCTCCAGATAACTTATAAGGGTTTTCTCCATGAGGCTGTTTCACAGAGCTTGCTCTTCACAACCAGCTTCAGGCTCTCACTACCTGTTAAGGCTGTGGGTGAATTTACAGCAGTGATTGACATCTCAGCTCTGCTATTCCTAGCTAAGCCTGTTAGAGAGACATTGATGATGGAGTTTTAACTCAAGGATATAAGACTACAGAGCCCTAAAGGGTTTGTCAGTAAGAAAGATAAACAAGCCCCTCTACTGCTGATAAGAAACAGCAGGTAGTGACATCACCATCCCAGCCAGGGCTGCTAGAGCCAAGAAAGGTGGTTGGCAGCCTCGTCAATCTTCTGTAAACAAGAAGAAGATAAGAACTGCTCTAATTCTGAATGGAAACAAAATCAGGACAGCAGTGTATTTGGTAACAGTCTTTATTTATCTGTGCCTACATGTTCAAGGTTAATCAATGAGATTGAAATACGCTTTTAATTTTTGGGTCATGTTTTTGCACAACATATAATAATGTGGCTCAAAAGATACAAAAAGTTGGGAATTCTGTTGTTCTTGAATATTATATTATAAACCCTAAATAGTAACACTGTGTTTCTTTACTGTATTCTGTAAGAAAACACTATGGGCAACATATACGAACATTGGCGCTGACAGGCCAGTTCTAAATCACTTTAAAGCAATGTATGAACAATGTATGAACCTGTTCTTCTGCAGGTCATACATACAGGCACAGTTTAGTGCCAATACGACAAGTCTGGTTCAAGCACCACCTGTAACCTGGTCTGGCTGTTCTTACTGTTATTGATTAGATTTGGCGTCGAAGATTCATAAATGTGTCTAATTCTACAAATGTTGTGCGACGCCCCCAGAACTCCTCAACTTTTTGATGCACTAAAAAGTATCACACAGGCGCTTATCACGCCAAAGTTTGGAGTGTATAGAACAGGTCTACGACAGCTTTTTGAAAAACAGCAGGAAACTGACGCAGCCTTGTTCATACATGTTGCCCGATGAGTTTTCTGCCACCACTTTGGCAGAAATAGTCACACAATTTGGCACGTTCTTATTTTGGACCTCAACACTTGGTGGGTCAGATCAAGATGCTCCACGGCCCAATAACTGTTGACAATTATGGCAGAAACGTACACCAGTTCATCTTCACAAATGCGTAGATTTCAGCTTGTTGTGCCTGGACAGCCAAATATGCACCTGTTTTAAGAATCTTATCTTACTTCACCTGACATCTTAAAGGGGTTTTGCCACGATGTAATGTTAACGTGGGATCCTCCAAAATGGGTATTTAATCACTTTTCTAAATATATGTGATTACAATAATTGCAGCCTGAGAGAGCTACAGGCTGCCTTACCTGCCCTTTGTTACTTCAAAGCTTCTATTAGATACGACCTGACAAGAGCTGCTGGCCGGGCTTGCACAGAGAAAGCTTCTTATCTGATGAAAGGGAGCTGAAGAAGTTTTCAAGGCACCGGGTAGAAATATGTTTTCTTTTGTATACAGAATCCACTAGTTGTAGTGTGATTATCTGAGTAGATCCCTGCTTTATCTGATGAAGAAGCTTTCAAGCTGCTGTGGAGAAAGCTGTTGTCTTTTGTATACAGAATCCACTAGGTGTAGTTATATTATTTGAGTGAGCAATTCACACGGTCCCTTATGCAGCTCTGTGCTCTGGCTGTGTCTATCTCAGCTCCTTGGCTTGTTTACATTTGCTTCTTAGCAGATAAGGCACGTCCTGGCAAAACCCCTTTAAGGACTGGTGTATAAAACATAATTTTATATAAATCTTCGCTATGGTAACAATGGATGCATGTGGAGATCACAGATTTATGCTTGGAATATAGTGTGATCTCAGTGTCTATTTTTAGGAACAATGGGACACATTTATTAACCAGAATGTGTTTTACACCACATTTATATCTCAAAGGAGTATGCACCCCTCACATTTTTGTAAATATTGGATTATATCTTTTCATGGGACAACACTAAAGATATGACACTTTGATACAATGTAAAGTAGTCATTGTACAGCTTGTATAACAGTGTAAATTTGGGGTGCCCTCAAAATAACTCAACACACAACATCAATTTTCTAAACCGCTGGCAACAAAAATAAATACAAAATGGAAAAATTGTGCCCACAATGTCAATATTTTGTGTGGGTACCATTATTTTCCAGCACTATCTTAACTCTTTTGGGCATGGAGTTTACTAGAGCTTCACAGATTGACACTGGAACCCTCTTCCACTCCTCCACAACGACATCCCAGAGCTGGTGGATGTTAGAGACCTTGCCCTCTTCCACCTTCCATTTGAGGATGCCCCACAGATGCTCAGTAGGGTTTAGGTCTGGAGACATGCTTGGCCATCCCCACAGCTGGCAGCACTCATGCAGCCCCAAACTATGGCACTCCCACCACCATGCTTGACTGTAGGCAAGACACACTAGTCTTTGTACTCCTTACCTGGTTGCCACCACACACGCTTGACATCATCTGACCCAAATAAGTTTATCTTGGTCTCATCAAAGCACAAGACATGGTTCCAGTAATCCATGTTCTTAGACTGCTTATCTTCAGCAAACTGATTGGGGGCTTTCTTGTGCATCATCTTTAGAAGTAAACTTTGAGATTCTTAGTTCACATGTTTTGTTAAAAAAATGCTTAAGCCACCCCCGGCTACCAACGGGATCTCTGAATTTGACTCAAGTGAGAGGTAAAAATAGAGCAGGACCACCCGATCCCGTTAGTAGCTGGGGGTGGCTTAAGCATTTTTTGATCAAAACATGTGAACTAAGAATCTCAAAGTTTTTTTCATGTATTGTAGATAGCATAAATGCTTCTTTAGAGGTTTCCATGTATTGTTTATCATCTTTAGAAGTGGCTTCCTTCCAGGACAACAGCCATGCAGACCAATTTGATGCAATGTGTGGCATATGGTCTGAGCACTGTCAGGCTGACCACCCACCCCTTTAACCTCTGCAGCAATGTTGGCAGCACTCATATGTCTATTTTGAGAAGACAATCACGAATTGGGCACAATTTGTCCATTTTCAGTTAGACGTGTACTCACTTTTGTTGCCAGGAGTTTAGACATTGATGGATTTGTGTTTAGTTTTGAGGGTACACCAAACTTGCGTTGTTATACAAGCTGTGCACTGACTTTTTACATTGTATCAAAGTGTCATAGCTTCAGTGTTGTCCCAAGAAAAGATATAATTAAAATATTTACAAAAAAAGTGAGACAAAAGAGGCATGGCTTTGTGGATAAGGGGATGACTTTCATATTCTTATAAAGTCAAACTAGACGGTCTAACATGCTCCAGGTTTATCATCGCAATGATGAATGTAGCAAATTGTAAGACTGCTTAATCTAAGTTTATACTAAGCATTAGACAGTATTAATAAATCTGCCCCACGTCTTTCTCTACACTGTGACTTGTACCTCAGTCAACATGTTCAAGAATAAGCTTTAGTTTGTTTTAACCCAATAACTAGCAGGAAAAAAATGTACCATGGTATCTCCCATAAATCTAGGATGTCATCATAGTAAGATTTATTATGATGAAACAATAGATGTGAAATATGTGCCAACTGGTACTTCCATGACGTGAGATACAAGTTCAGTGCTACTAGTGGTAAGACATATCAGTCATGAAAGGTTCCAGGAGGTAAACATTCTTTATGGAGCAGTATGCCCATGACGTCACTGAGTTGTTGGTTTCTAGCTTCAGAATACCCCTATCCTCCTGATTGCTCAACAAGAGGTTTTTGAAATCATCAAGAATTTTGAAAACAAACTGAGTAATTTTACACTTATACCATACACAGGACAAAATGTTCCTACCGAGACCCCAAAAGTTAATTACAACATCTATTTAGAAGCTGTGACTGTTTACTCACCGCAAGCTATTTTATGGTCTGTGGTTTTTAGCTGATCAAAATCAGGTCCAGCAAAAAACTTCCTAACTACATGCGCTCATTATTCCCACTGGATCCCTTTTTAATCTAAATCTTAATTGAACATAAAAAGCAAAAAAGCAATGTATACATAAGAATTTCTACTAATCCACAATCAAAGTGGTGCTACCAATACTAAAGAAATGGGAATTTACTGGCTTCTCATCTCCTTCTTCCATGTGTTTCCACTAGGTTCTCCACCTCATTTTCCAATACATATGCATATGGCAGCCAGTTATAGTTAGTGTGGCCATTTCAGCCATTTCCAGGTCAGCTTTTATCGGGAGTAGGCAACGTATTGGGTGGGTGCCTACTCTCTGTGTTCCAGGACAGGCTTTGTGCAGGTCCATGGAGGCCTATAAAAAGCCTGGCGCTACAGGTGATCAGGGGAAGTTGTTAGCTACTAGAAACTGGAGCTGCAGAAGAGCTGAGGAGATGCTCTTACCCCTAGGCTTGAGAGAAGCCAGAACCAGTGGAGACTGGTGTGAGTAATGTGGTTGTGGTGCTCGGCAAATGGCCTTGACCACTAGTAGAGAGGTCTATGTGTAATTAGTTAGTGACCAGACAGCCGAGGTTTGTTTTGTTTCTGTTTACTTTGTTCTCATACGCCTGAGGAATAAAGCTGGCTGAGGTCAGTGCTAAAGAGAAGCCTGGTGTCAGACTGTGATATTTGTGCCATACTGCTTACCGAAGCGGCGAGCCGCAGAGCTAAAGACCCCCTTGAAACTGCTCATGATGGCGGCTGGACATGTGTGAGTCTTACTATATATATATGTATAAAACTTTTCTTAATTAATTCAGGATTTAGGCCCACTGAAAGATATGGTTGATTACAAGTGATTTAGTTACTAGAGTATGTATTATAATTTTAAACTATTAAAGCAGATTTTCTGCTGGCAAAGTTATAGCTCAATATGTGAAAAAAACTGGTCCACATGACTTGCACCACATTAATTATGTGTTTCAGACACTTTAAATGAGGGAAAGACCCTTAGAGATAAAAGGTGTGTAGTTTAGTGACAAGGGCTATGGCTTGAAGTGGAACACCATGTACCCCAATGTTTATGCAAAATATTGTCTCAAAGTATGTCAGCCAATAGATGGTATACACGTATCATTGTCTAAAGATGAACCAAATTTATAATACATCATGAATTACTGTAAAAAAGGTTCACATCAGTTGTTGGAGGTTTTTTACTTAGACTCCGAATTAACCTTCCGACACAACTGTGAACTGTAATCTTATCCTTATACTGCCTGATCTAAGTTTACATACGACTAAATATTAAACAGGACTCACTAACGGCTTTTTCAATGTCAATATTTCAGCATAATTTAGATGCAAGTTGTCTTTATTTTAAGTAATGCTTCTTTTGCAAACATTTGTCACTGAGCCACATTCCTTGGATGCAGCTCCAAGGTGTCCAAAACACACAATTCAAAGACAGAATTTTGGTGCATTTGGAATAGTAAACCTTCCCCCAATCTTTCTATAGTTACCCTACCGATTAAGATAGAATGGAATATGTACAATAGAAGAATGCTATATCTTTTCTAACACAACATCCATTCATTATTGGTAAAGGAGGAGCGCCTACCCAGTTACACAACTTATTTAAAGGAGATTTCCCATGTGACTGTTTCACACAGCCTGCTCTTCACAGCCAGTTTCAGGCTCACACTTCCTGTTCAGGCTGTGGGTGGTTTTACAGCAGTGACCGAAATTCCAGCTCTACTATTCCCAGCTAAACCTGTTATAGGGACATTGGTTATAGAGGGGGTATAAAGGCAGGACGTAAAACTACAGAGCTTTAAAGGGTTAAAGTAGGTCAGCAAGAAGGATAAACAAGCTTCTATGCTGCTGATAAGACACAGCAGGGATTACCATCCATGTAAGTAATCAGGAGGTAAGTATTGCTCTAACTCTGAAAGGAAGCAAAATTAGAAGAGCAATGTATTTTAGTAATAGTCTTTATTTACTATTGCCTACATTTTTTATGTAATCAATATGGTGGGAATACCACAGACAAGGAAATAATAGAAACAGGAGAATTTATAGTAGGTGCTTTTTGTAGTTTCCTTTGTGACACCAGAAAAAGGCAAGTTTCTCTGAGATTGCACCCTCACTTCTGTACTTGTACAGTTGGTTCATTGCAATATCTAAAGACAGGATATGGAGAGCCAATAGAGATGCAGTCAGCATTGTCAAGTTCTCCATTGAGACATCATCATGGACCTTGTGGAAAGAAAACCCTCAAGGTCTTTACCACAGACAAAATTACCCATGATCCTTCTTAAACCAGCAGATACTTTTTTGAGACAATAATAGGCTCCAAAAGGTGAACAAATCTAAGCAAGAGCTAATCTCTAAAAGGGCATTTTAAATAGGCGGATAATCATATGAATACTCAATAACAGCTCAATGTAAAAGCCCTGCGATCAGCTGACAGACCAAAATATGCTTGTTCTTTGGCAGATCACATCTTTTATGTAGGCCAAAGATAATGAAAATGAGCTGCCACTTAAACAATACATTTTCAATCAATTTACTGTTTGACAATTGGTCAGTGTGAATGCGCTTTTTACGGAGTGCAGCAATCGGATATCCAAACAGGCATTATCGGTCTATGTAAATGGAGTGTAACACTATGGTTTATTTTTTATGTGGTGATCCACAAATAAGAAGCTATTGGACCTTATGGATGATATGATCTGTCCATGCAAGGATAACAATGTCATTTAAAATGGACGCACTTTAAATATGATCTGTTTAAATATAGAGTGGACACCTAAATCATTTTGCCCGGTTGGCTCCAGGAATTCCAGTCCTATATTGGTTATTGGATATCACTAGGCAAAGGGGTAAATGACTGTGTGAGGCGGGGACCTTGAAAATTTTTAGTAATTATTGTATTTATGTAATTGGGTGGTTCCCCATTCAGAGGTAGAGGATTGTCTGAGTGGTTTTTTGTTTTTTTTGAAGCTGTGTAATTTCCTGTCTCACTGTCTCGTCCTCTTTCTCTCACCAGAAGAAATGGAAGAAATTTCCAGCCCGTCCATCCAAACCTTGTTTTTGTTATATAATTGTTTGTTTGCTTGATGTTATTTAACTGCTCACCCTGTTGGATTATGATTTATGAATTATTTCATTTTCTGTAAAATTTCTGTATAATAAAAATTTTTACCTTGTAAAATCTTGAAAATATGATATTGAGTTTTATTTTGTCATTATCTTTCTAAACCCAAGGGAAGAGCAGTCCTCCAGCCATGGTTCTCTAGAGGTTTTTGCCACAGGGGGTTTTTCCTCTCCTTAGTTCTGGATGATAACTCTTCGTGAGTTGAAGGTTTAGTGTCTTCTTTGGAGCTTGGCCTGATTTTAGTTTGAAATTTTATTTTCAGGCCTTAAAAAGAACATAAATGCTAAAAAAAAGCTGATTTTTATAGGATCTAACACAGCTATAGTGTTGCATTTGGGGAGTCAGGTGGAAGTTGCCGGCACCTTATGGTGGACCAATTTTAACTAATAGAAGCTATTACACTTAATGGTAGTGAACAGGCTGAGCTTTGGAGGCCAGTCTGAAAGAAGTGGTAGCGGTAACGTCTTCCACATCTTGATTGCCGTCTCGCTGATATCCGTATGACATGGAGCTAGGGGGATCTCAAGGTATACATAAATCCAAATACCTACTTACGAAGCATTGTACCTCCTTACTGTGATTTTAGTAATTATGTGGTTTTAAATAAAGCTGTGGCCGTTTAAATCCAAAATTATGTGTTGTATATTTATACAGAAGTATTGTATCATTTGCTAGTGAGTGAGTGTCTATCATATATCGACAATGGTCGGCCTATATAAGCTGTGTAGCGAGGTGGGCTTCCCAGAATACAGGAAAGTCACAGAGAAGAGAAACGACTTCACCAGTTCAGACCAATGAATATTTTTACTAGAATCTGAATAAAAAGGGGTATTATCTGAATACCTCAAGAACACACAGAATTGCCATCAGGAATTTCATTTTAGGCTGCATATGACTTTTCCACCTTTAATTCCAATTTTATAGCAAAAGGGAAGTGACTGACACAAAGACACAAATCAGAAACTTTTTTTTATGGTGATAACATTGAAAAATAATGTTGTTTTAAATATTTTTTTTCCTGTCTCACCTGGGTATTTGTACAAGTGATGACTAGTACAATTTACTATGGTACATGTGTACTGCAGTGTATTGTCATTCACGCGATCCCCTATTATACTTGCCTCTGGCCACAATTAGTGTAGGTGGGTAGCTAGGTTAGGTACATTGCCCTTCAGTAGAGTAAACCGTACATCCTGAAAAACGTTCTGTAAATGTAAAAAGTTGGACAGAAATAAGGAGGCAAACCAGACAGGAAAGTAAAGAGTTAAAGCAGCAAACTATGTGCCCCCTTCACATGACTACAGTGTAACAAGTAAAAGGTGTGGTTCCTTCACCTGCTCCTGGGAGATGGATGACTGGGACGACCTACAGGACATCTTGCAGCTAGCGTAGTTAACGTCTCCTCCAGGGACACCAACAGAGCTCCAGTGTCATCCGAGTACGCCTGGACAAGGTACCAGTGCAGAAAGAAGTGAACGTTTTTTCCTTGTTTTTTTCCTTTCGGCCAAGACCACCATGATGACTGCTCCTGGCCACGACTTGTCTCTGCAGAATTTACCACATACACATCTTAGAATCCTCACTTTTCCAGTAGCTACTTACCTATAGGTATATAAGTCCCGTCAGTTAGGTAGCTCTATAGCCTCCCTCCTCAGATAGAAGCTCTATAGGTCCTCTCAGTTAGGCAGGTATATAGGTCCCTTCAGTAGGCATGTATAGGTCCCCTCAATTAGGCAGGCATTTATAAGTTCCTTCAGTTAGGCAGGTATATGGATCTCCTCAGTTAGGAAGGCATGTATAGGTCCCATAAGTCAGGAAGTTATGTATAGGACCCCTAAGGTAGGCATGTATTGGTCCTCTCAGGTAGGCTTTATGGTTCCGCTCAGTTAGGCAGGTATATACATAGGTCCCCCCAGTTAAGTAGGCATGTATAGGACCACCTCAGGTAGGAATGTAAACCCCTCAGTTGGGTAGGTTTATAGGTTCCCTCAGGCAGGTATATATAGGTCCCCTCAGTTAGGTAGGTATATAGGTCTCCTCAATTAGGCAGGTATATATAGGTACCCTCAGTTAGGCAGTTACCTATAGGCCCGCTCAGTTAGGCAAGTATATATAGGTCCCCTCAGTTAGGCAGGTATATAAACTGCCGAGCTCTTTCCTCTTCTTCCCAATGCTGGCAGCGTGTTATAATCATGCCGCCAGCTTGGAGATGCTCTTCCTGCAGCTCCTGGGCCATACAGTCTATGCAGAGTGATTAGGCTGTGTGGCCGAGGAGAGGCAGCGCCGCAATGAAGTCACTTCATCGCACCGTTACCCAGTTCACTACTACTGGACCATGGCAAGCCCTGAGTACTACCAGGCTGCGGCAGGCCCTGAGTACTACTGGGGCCGCCGCGGGCTGTCACCACTACCAGGCTGCGGCAGATACTGAGTACTACCAGGCCTGAGGCCTGTTAATTTTATCAGATATGTGAAACAAAGGGGCCCGCTGCCAGTGGGCCCACTTGTTTCACAACTTGGCCCGGGCCCAGTACCCATAGTAATGCCCTATCGGCGGCCCTGAGACACATACAAATAAAAACATACTGGGACTCTTGTGCTAGGCAGCATGCCACCTTACTATATCCTCTGGGCTCACCAATATTTTACCAATCTTTGTAGCGAGAAAACCCCTTTAACTATGTCTCTGTAACTATGGTTACAGCCACCTCCTGTCAGCTCCTCTGATTGGACAGCAGTGCAGATGTTTCCAGAACTGGCTGTAGAGTGTGTTAACCCTGTGACTGCTGCATAATCATGTTTATCTAAACACTCTTTTCTATATGACAGGGGCGCTTATCTCTTTGGCTATGTTCACATGGCTTATTTTGGGACGCATTTCGCCACGTATTGAGAGCATACTGCGCGAGCTCCCGAACACCCGCCGTAATTGAGCGGTGTACTGTACGCCCTGCAATTAGCCAAGTGAACATAGCCTTTAACTTATGTCAAAACTTCAGAACAGCAGAATACAATGTAACAGACCAGACTCATCAATCATACATCAGATGATGGCTCTCAGTAAGAAAGACAGTGGGACCAGTCTACCAGCCCACACCTATACAAAGTACGTTTTTTGAGTTAAACAATAATTATATCATTAACATTGTACTGTAACTAAGTTGCTCTTTACTGTAGACTTATTACAGGTATTAGAGCTTTCTAGTGAACAGAACTAGTGTACATCCTATAAATTTCTTTGATGCCTGTGACAGCACTGAGGCTCTGACTGACTTATGTTCGTGAGATATTGCTTCTCTGGACTGGTAAGCTTCTGTCCACTGAATAATTAACTCTGCTCACAGGATGGCTGACTCTGCTTTTTGTAATTACCCTGTGTAATTTAACATTTAGGCCTTTGGTGTAATTTTGGATACAGTTTTTGGGCCCAGGTTCTTTCTTTTATATATGTCAAATGTGCCAAAAAAATACCAATTCACTTAAACCATTTTTAAAAGCCGGAACACTTTAAAAATTTTATCATGACAGTTTCAATCACCAAAAGTTCACTTTTAACATTTTAAACCCAAACCCCCTCCTTTTTTCTTTTCCGGAACTCCCAAAAGGTTGTGAAAAAGGGAGATCAGGTTTATGCATACCCCAACCAAAAAAAAGGGGGCTTCCTGGGGGGATTTTGAGGCTTTCCCCTGACAGATAGGGCGGTTCCCGGGGTGGGCAAACTCCTGAGTCGGAGAAAATGGTTGGCAAGTGTGTTTTCGTAAAATACACAGTAAGGCCCCTGTTCACCGAGGGATTTGGGCCGGGGTATGGCCGGGTTGGGACGGGTTTCCTGCCAAACCCACGCCAAATCGCCCCTGTTTTTAACAGGGTTTCCTTGGGAAACGCGTTAATATTCACCCCGGGTTTGGCCCCCCGGGGGGTCTTTTCTTGACAGGATGCTCGAGGGGTGGTTCGCCGGGGTGGGGGCGGGTGGGATGCGGTCCGCGCGGTTGCCCCTGCTCTTATTGCATGGGGGAAACCCCGCGGGGGAACCCGGGGCCAAATCCTCGTGTGAATGGGCCAACCCTTGGCTCGCATTTTGACCCTTTGGGACCTTTGGAAAAGTTTCTGATATAAGGGAATAAACAGACCTTTTGTTTTTAAAAAGCGAACCCCTTGGGGGGTTCCCTTTAAAGTTAATGTGGTCTTTGATATGTTTGGAGCCCCCGGACATAATCGACATAATGAGGATTCCATGTGCCCCAACCTGTGAGTGTTACGGTCTTGAGGGGGATCCGGGCCACGCGGCGAGGGCGTAAGACAACCAAGGGAGTGGATCAAGTGGGCCCCCGTTTTCCCCAGAGCCCGCCCAAAGGGGGATACTTGTGCGGCGGGATCCCCAGGTCACTCCCCACGGGCGGGGCTTGCCTGCGGGGGGCGGCCAAGGTACGAGGTCGGAACGGAGGCAGGCTGTATCGGGGACGGGCCCAAGAAGGTCGGGGCGGGCCTGTGGTTCGTGAACGAGACGGGGCAAAAGGGTAGGGAGGCGGAAAAGGACGTGGTCGGTAAACAAGCAAAAGGGTTGGTACAGGGTAGGCGAGCAAGGCTTTCGGAACGTTTTCCCCAAAATGGGCAGAGCACAAAGATCCGGAAAAGGGGCCCACGGGAAAGGGCTGGGCTAAAATGGAGCATGCCCGGCAATGGCAATTACCGGGCACTGTCCCTTTAAATTCGGGACTCCCGGCGCGCGCGTCCCAAAGGGGCGGCCCCGCCACAGGCGGAGAGACGGAGGGGGAAAAGGAGGAGGCCGGGTAATTAGGGGACCCGGGCACGGGATGAGCGGACCCCGGGACCCGGGGTGCGGGACGGGCGCCCCCGGGAGGGGGGGCAGGGTGCGCCTGCGACCCGGGACAGGGCGGGGGGCACCTGACACTGGTTTTTTAACTCCAAAATCCAAGAGATTTTTTTCCATCCCTAAGCCCTTGGGTCCAGGGGCATCCGTGACAGTACCCCCCCCCCTTGGGGTCCCCCTTTCCTTTTTGAGTGGTAAATTTCTGAAAAATGCGCGGTCCCCGGATGTTCTCCTCCACTCCCACATCTTTTTTTCGGGCCCGAACCCCTTTCCCGTCAAAAGAAAAAAAAGTTTTCCCTCTAGTCCCCCCCATCCCAGGGTTTCTTTAAAACAAGACATTAGGGCCCTCACACAGACGGAGGTGGCTCCTTTGAGAGAAGCATTAAGGACCAGAGGGTTTTGTAGCGAGACTGAAAGAGTTCGGGATACGCATGGAGGGGGGCCAGTTTTTGGGCCCCCGGGTTTTTCCTTAAGGACCCGAAAGGGGCCCCAAAAGCGGGGGCCCAGTTTGTAGGAGGGGGTTTTGAGGCGGGCATATCGGGGGACACCCACCTTATCACCCGGGGGGAAGACAGGAGGGGGGGTTCTTTTTATCGCCTGGGCCTTTGCGGTCAGACGCACGGAGCAGGGGTTGGGGGTCAGGGGCCAAACGGTCCCATTCCTGGACAGAGTGTCAGCACGGGACCTCGGATGAGGAGGGACGGGGAAAGGGGGGCGGGGGTTAAGCCGACCCACGTAGAAGGGGGAGGCACCCGCCCTGACTAAGGGGGAAATTTTATTTGG
>JAODAL010037301.1:0-40587 GCA_025379985.1 Phyllomedusa bahiana
GCCCCCTCCCTGCGTGGGCCCTGCCCAAAATACATACTCCACTAGGTCATGCCTCAGCCACCCCAAAAAAAACCAATTATCACCCCATTATTCTGGAAACCTGCAGCCTCAAAACCTTCAAGACTATGGCTCCCTTTCTCCCTTTATTTTAACGTTTTTAATTTTTGGGGCAAAAAAAAACACACAAACCCTTAAAAAAGCAAAACCCAAACCAGGGAACGGGGTTTTGTTTCTAAAAATTCCGGAACAAGATAAAACCCCCCAAAGAGGGGTACCACTTGGACCCCCTTTAAAGGACGGGGAGGGGTGGGGGCCCACCAAGGGGCATGAGTTGCCTGTTTTGTCGGGAAAAATTTCACGTGGGCCGGCAGAGTAGTTTGAGCGCTGGAGAGGCCGAGACGGGGTTGGAAGGTTTTGGCAATAGGGGCCCTGTCAAGGGGTGCCTACCTCTGCCTTTTCTCTAAGGGGCGCAAATCAGGGGCCCCCCCCAAAAACCCCCGGGGTCCAGGGCCCCCTGCCCGTGGGCCGAAGCGCGGGGGTCTCTTTGGGACTTTGCGGGGCAGGAGCGAGCGCTCCCCTTTCCCGCCCCCCGGGACAGTTCCCACCGGCTTTTTTGGGGATCCTGGATCCCCCGGTAAGGTCACGGTCCCCAACCACCAGGGCCGGGCCGGGTCATAAGCGTGAGGGGCCCCCGCGGGGCCCCCAAATTTGCTGGGGGTTCGCTTGGGGGGGCGCCCCATGAAGGATGGTCATCGCGACGCTCCTCTCCCGTGCACACAGGCCTCTAAGGCTGTGCGCCCCCAGGAGCGCCGGAGGGGCGTCCCGACGTGGAGACGGGGCCTAAGAGGAGCGCGCCCCACGGGAAGCAGGGAAGTATGAATGTTCTTATTTTTAACTGCTGAGTGCCCCTATATGCCTGCTGAGTGCCCCTATAATGCCTGCTGAGTGCCCCTATATACCTGCTGAGTGCCCCTATATGCCTGCTGAGTGTCCCTATATGCCTGCTGAGTGCTCGACCCTATATGCCTGCATGAGCCCTATTATGCTGCCTTGCCTGGAGTGCCCCTATATACCTGCTGTATCCGAGTGCCCCTTATGCCTGCTGAGTGCCCTATATGCCTGCTGAGTGCCCCTATATACCTGCCTGAGCCCCTTATTTATGACCTGCTTAGTGCCCCTATATACCTGCCTGAGCCTCTATATGCCTGCTGAGTTGCCCCTATATACCTGCCTGAGGCCCCTTATACCTGCTGAAAGCTGTGCCCCTATATACCACTTGACCCCTTACGCTGGCCCCTATATACCTGCCTGAGTGCCTATGCCCCTATCCCTTTTCATAAACTGCTGAGAGTGCCCCTAGTATAACCTGCCTAGAATGCCCCTACCATATAGACCTGCCTAAGAGTGCCCCTAGCTATATACCTCGCCTTAGAGTGCCCCTAGCTATAAACCTGCCCTTGAGAGTGCCCCTAGCTATATACCTGCCTGAGAGTGCCCCACTATACCTGCCTGAGAGTCCCCTAGCTATATACCTGCCTGATGAGTACCCCTATATACCTGCGTGGATGCCCCTATATACCTGCGCCTGAGAATGGCCTTAATATCAATTATACCTTCCTGAGTGACCCTATATTTATATAACTGCCTGTCTAAGGGACAATATTTATATACCTGCCTGACTGAGGAGACATAATATATATATATATTATATATATATAAAATATATATATATCCCTTCCTTCCTGACTGAGAGGGCATATCTATATACTGCCTAACTGATGGGGACCTGTATATCCCTGCCTAATTGAGGGGTCATATATACCTAACTACAGGGACCTATATAGCTTCCTATCTGAGGGGACGTATATACCTGTCTGACTGAGGGGACTTATATACCTATAAACTAGGGAGTTGCTGGAAATGTGAGGATTCTAAGATATTTTGTGTCCAAATCTGCAGGGACGAGTAGGGCTGGAGAAAATCAGCAGTGAAGTGTGAACCGGATGGAGAAGAAAAGGGAAAGTGGACGACGCTGATCAGAAAAGGCGTCTCCTGTGAGTCACTAAATGTAACTGCAGTGTAATCACTTATATGTCTGCAGAGCCTACAGACAACTAGTATCTGGTCCCAGTCTGGCGGTGGTATATGTCTGTAGAGCCTGTGTACAACTGATAGTCACATGTGGGGGTCGCGTTTGGTCAGGGTCTGGCAGGATTATTTGAGCCTTAAGTAGTAATAGTTTTGGGTCTTGGTTTTGTAGGAGTGTTTTTTAGTAACAATCATTCGTCTGGTAGATTTGCTCCATGTATCGGTGCCGCTTGTGCATCAAGAAGAACAACAACAGCAGGAGCTTCAGGGAGAAGAGGAAAGGTGAGTAATTTTAGTTTTTTATTTTTAATTAGCCCTTTCTACCTGCTGTGCGACATATAACCTGCCTATATACCTACTGGGAGACATATAACCTATATACCTACCGACTGGGAGACATATAACTTACTGGGGGACCCAATTACCTATACTGGGGGAAATGTAGATTGTAAGCCTTCGCGGGCAGGGTTCTCTTTCCCTCTGTGCCAGTTGATTGTCACATAATTTCAGCATTGAACTTGTTTGTCTTATTTTATGTTTGTAACACTCTTGAATGTACAGAACCCTGGAATCAAAGGTGCTCTAAAATAAATAATAATAATAATAATAATAATAATAATAATAAAATGTAAATTACTGGGGAACATATATCTATACTGGGGGACATATAACTTACTGCATTGTGAAGTCGCTAACAGTTGTTAAGCCGGTTGTTAAGGTAAGAGCTTAGCAATCGATTCTGGGGACTACAGTCGGTCGTTAAGCCGGTTGATAAGGTCTCAAGTCGATTAGTAAGAGCTTAGCAATAGACTCCAATGTCTAAAGTATATAGGTATTGTGTAGAACTGAGTTAAATATATTAGTCTAGCCCTCTAAAACAATTCCAATTTCTCATGTGGCCCCATGGGAAAATTAATTGCCCACCCCTGGTCTACATGAATGTTTACAAGAATGGTTCCCTGATAACATGCTGATCAAGGAATGATAAGGAAGGACTGGTCATGAACTGGTAAAAGAATTGATATTCTAGTAGACATGGAGAAATAGAACTGCTTAAAGCTATTACACATTAGGACATTTTAGAATTCACTATGGAAATCGAGCAAGTTATGAGGTTTTTGTAATAAGACAAAGTCTAAGGGGCTGCGCCAGTAGTACGGGGCTGCGCCAGTAGTCTGGCGTACTTTGAGCCCAAAAACTGCGCCCAGTTCTCTAGATTTATATTCAGACGCACTCCAAAATTAGGTGCATTATCTGGCGCCCGTTGCACTTTGTAATGCACCTGAGATTGGGGGGTGGGGTGTTTTGGAGGCATGTCGCACCACAACCGTATGGGTCTACACATTTATGACAGGAGGATGGCAAAACTGGGCGCATTACTGCTGGAACAGGAAGACCAAGGTAAAAACCTGAGCCTGATTTGTTGTTTTGGAGCTAGAAAGTGCCTAATCTATGCCCTGCAGTAGAACAGGTTAATAAATTCGGGTGCATTCTACACTACTATTGCGTGCAAACAAATGGCATCTGGGCGCCTAAAAACATACACGTTGCCCTAAATGTTTGTATGAAAATATTTGTATGACATAATCTTGACGTTAGATTATGGAATAGTTATTGTTCAAGAAAATATTTTACTTGTGAGCCTTATGATGACTAAAGTCTCTATTGTTTTCTGCAGGTGATCCAAAATGTTCAACAAAAAAATATATTAAGCAGACCGTCTGACCTACTGTTGGTCATGTATCTTATTGCTGCAACGGTCTTCTCTATATTTAGAGGAATGGTGAGTAAAATATTGTACCCATTCACAATAAGGCAGGTAGCTTGTGAAATAAAGACAGTAAGGGTATTTTCAAACAACGTATTTTGAAGAGTAAATTTGTTCTTCAAAATCTGCCCCCAAATCTGCTTAAAAAAACACCTGGTTAGAAGCCTATTTTGAAGCCTATTTTGAAACGTATTTAGTAAAATCCTGTAGCCCATTGTTTCCTATGGTGATTTGGCAAATGCCTTAAAGGGGATTTGCCGAGAGATAGATTCTTACCCCTCTCTTGTTAGCACAGGCAGAATGTCAACAAATCACGCTGAGTCATGAAGCTGCAGGGGAGAGAGGGAGGGTGAGTGAGGAGTGAGGAATCCAAGGGAGCGTCTCAAAACTTAAGTGAAATAATAAACAGTGGATTCACAATACAGCAAGACAGCCTCAGACTGTACTGTCAGGAGCCTTATCTGCTAAGATGCTAGTGTAATGTAACCAAATCACAGAGCTGAAAGAGAGAGAGAGACACACACAGCGGAGAGCACAGAGCTGCATAAGGGATCTTGTGACATGTACACTGAAATAAAAAAAACTATAACTTGTGGATTCTATATACAAAAGAGAACACCTATTGTACACAGCAGCTTGAAAGCTTCTTCATGTTCCCTGTCATCAGATAAAGCAGGTATCTAATCACACTACAACTAGTTTATTCTGTATACAAAACATATTGCTACCCGGTGCCCTTAAAAACTCTGCAGCTCAGTCTCATCAGATAAGAAGCTTTCTCTGCGCAAGCCCGTCCAGCTCTTGTCAGGCCGTATCTAATAGACTCTTTGAAGTAAACCAAGGGCATGTAAGGAAGGCTGTAGCTCTCTCAGACTGCAATTTTTGTAATCACATATATTTAGAAAAGTGATTAAAAACCCATTTTGGAGGATCCCACGTCAACATTACATCGTGGCAAAACCCCTTAAGAGTTGACAAAGCAATTTACGCAAGTAAATTCATGCGCGTAACATCGTCTCTAAATATGTACAAATACGCTTGTAAAATAGACATTTAGACATTATTTGAAGCTTATTTTGTTGCGTGTTTCGGCTAAAAATACATGCCAAAATAAGCTTCAAAAATGCGTTATGTGAACATACTCTAAGGGTGCGTTCACATGGCAAATACTGGTCAGATTTTCTGACCGGTATTTAGTCTTATTTTGGCATGTAGGGGTTCGGCTTTTGTCCACTGTTTGCGGATTCAAACTGTCCCCCTTCACACCCACATGTTCATGGTTCGCCAAAAACCGGGGTGGAAGAATGAACTTGTTCTAAGTTTTTAGGACCGCCGGCGGTGTCAAAAAATGTCCAGCCGAAAAACCGTGCCGTGTGGACTGCTGCACGGATTTTCTATTAAAATCAGTGTAAAAGGTTGACAGTCGCTAAAACCGACTGAAACCTTTGCTGTGTGGACAAGCCCTTACTCTGGTATAACACATTGGTTGTTTTGGAAACACACTGTAGTCTCTGTTGCAGTCTTTTAAAATAGTTTTTTTGATCAAAAGTCAGTGGATTTAGAAGAATTTAGAGATGTAAAGAAAGAAGTTATATATTTCTTCTTCACCGCTGGCTCCACTTTTGGTTTTGGCAAAAAAAACTGTCTCAAAACCTGCTGTAGTGTTTTTCCAAAAAATGCTGTGTGTGAAATTACTTTTAAAGGGAGCTTCAGGTACTTTAATATTAATAGCCTTTCCGTTGGATACGCCATCAATATTAGATTTATATGGGGTCCAAATCCCAGTACCACCTCCAAGCAGTTGATCAAAAGGGCTGTGGCTTTTTTTTATTATTTACCAGGCACAGCTTTCATAGCAGCTGTGCTTGTTACTTAAGCCAAGTTCCATTCACTTAAATAAGACAAAGCTGCAAAGAGCTGTAATACCAAACATACACCGTGTTCGACAACCACTGAGATAATATTAAAGTTCAGGAAAACCCCTTTAAATGGGTGGTTAGTGACAAATACAAACACATTTTAAAAAAGATTTCCCCTTTTAAAATACTTACATTCTAATTTTTTTTATTTTTGCCAAGAATAAAATTGTATTAGGTGGTTATTTCCATGGCCAGTCATTCAAAATGAATCAAAAGGGCGTTGAATGCTTAGTACTAACATGCTACTTTTTAAATAAAAAATTCACAATGTTACAAGCCAAAAGCATGAACCTGCCTTTCTGAAAATACTGATGATGTAGTCCTTTCTTATTCCTGTTAGCTGCAGAGTTGTTGAAAACTGCTAATGGATAGTCAGAAGCTTATCTACATCAGTGGTCATGTGCTAACTAGTATTGCTCGAATGAGACCTTGTTCAGTTCGACATAGATTTGCATGTCTCAAACCTAAATTTTTTTTAACCCTATCCCTTGCCTTAAACTATCCCTAATCCACCAAAAAATAGACCATAACTTTAAATTGTTATTTAACCCCTTAACGACTGCCCGCCGACTTTAGACGTCAGCCGGTGCGGGTCGTTCGTCTGTAGCGACGTCTTTAGACGTCGCTGCAGTCACTGGAATTTGCGGCGCCAGGCGCCGCAATTGCGCTAGAATCGAGGGTGTACTACACAGCCCTGATCCCAGAGCATCTCCTGCGAGCACCGGAGTGCGGAGGAAACCTCCGCTCCCTGATGCTTTAACCCTTTGATTGCGGCGGTGCGTTACCGTACTCTGTCGGGTGATCGGAACACCCGGTGACCTGACAGATCCCGGGGAACGGCTGCACAGTCAGCACTGTACATAGAGTGGCCCCAGAGCTGTCTGTGCATGAAGCCAGTGACCAGGAAGCACTGTGTGCTGTCCAGATCACTGCCTGTGTCAAAGTGACACAGATTAGAATGTTTTAGCATATATGAATATGCTAATACATTACTAAGTGTTTTTAAAAAAAATTGTAAAACAGTTATCCTTTCATGAGATTTGTAAAAAAAAAAAAGTTTAAAAAAATGAATAAAAAAAATAATAAAATAAAAATAATTATTTAATAAAAAATAATTGTGCATACATTACACACACAAAAAAAACATACACACATTAGTTATCCACACGACTGTAATAACCTGTAGAATTAATCTAACAAGTTATTAAATGTAAAATGTAAATAGTGTAAAAAAAAAATATATATATTTTTTTTACGGTGGTTTATCTGTTCCTAATTTAGCAAACTATAATGTAGCTATCCTCCTTGAGCAGGCTATATACCTATGGCATAAATCAGATTCAGCCTCCTGGATTCCACTCGAATCCTTTTCCTTTACGCCGTGCCCAGTAAAAAATTTTCATCTTAAAACCTCCTTAGTTGTAGCCCCCTTCCTTCCCCCAGCCCTTACCTCATTATCTGACCTTTTAAAGTTTTGGTCACTTTATGTTATACCTGGTGGTTGGATTCCTATCCGGAAACGGATATCCAATTGTCTCTCTCAGCTGTTGGAACCCCGAAATTTCATTCCATATTTTGGCACAAATTTAAACTGGTGTCAGTAGACCAACTATATCAAAACAATACACTGCATTTAAATTTGCATATATCTCTAGTCAATGGGCCCCTTCCCTCATCCTTTTTCTTTCAATACCTACAAATTCGACTATAGTCCAGGGATACAATGGCCAAAGTCTCTGCAGTCCCATCGATTTTTCCCATTTTATTACCCAAAAAAAGGGGGATCCTTAAAGGTCTTCCTTTAACTTATAACTTAATCACCTCTGGCCAAACCCTGGTCAAACTCCCAACTATGATCAAGTGGGAAAAATAACTATCTAGTACAATTCCCTAAGACAGCTGGATGCAAGCTGTTGTTATGCCCTCCAAACTGTCTAAATGCACTAACCATAAGGAACTGATGCACAAAATCCACTTGCGCTGGTATCTCCCCCCCACCAGGTTCGCCCACGTTTGAAATAGCTCCTCCAATACCTGCTGGAAAGGTTGTGGACAACAGGGTACAATGCTGCATGCTTTGTGGTTCTGCCTAAAATTAGGAAACTGTGGGATGCAATAGCTGCACTCTTAGTCGAGATTACGGTGCTTCACTTTATATTAACCCCTTAGCTTGCAGTACTAGACATTGGATTGTCTGACATACCTCCTACATTCCGTACAGTTGTTTTTCATGTTCTTTTGGCCACTCGCACTGCGATTGCGCAACTTTGGAAAGACCCTAAAATTCCTACTGTGGTAGAAATTAAGAGGCGTGTTAATTATAATCGTACCTGTGAGTTGCGACTTAGTGACCCACCTTATATGTGTCTTAAAAAGCATAAACTTTGGACAACTTGGATGTCCTCTAAATATTATTCACTCTAAAATTTTAAACCAGAGCTACAAAACCCCTCTTATGTGCATTGTCCTCCTGTGGAGTTTTCCTTTTGCCCTCCCTTTTTTCGCGTGTCACTCTATGTTGTTGTTTTTTTATCGTCTGATTTGGGGTGCCGTTCACCTCCTAGATGGACTAATTGTTCCTTACTGTTCTTTTCTTTTTGCTTTCATTTACAAGTTTTGTGAAGAGCATTTGAGGTTTGCATAGCTCATGTATAGTTATTTGTGCCTTATATACATTCACTTATGTATGCATTCTCCTATTTTTTTCACCAATAAAAACATGTTCAAAGAGAAAAAAATGTAATAAAATTTTAAATAAAAAAAATTTCTGCAATTATTTGTAAGCGAATTTAAACTATTCCCCCATAAAGTACAACTTGTCTCGAATAAAACGAGGCCTCATACAACTGCGTCATTGAAAAAATAAAAAAGTTACAACTGTTGAAACGCAAGGAGGCAAAAACAAAAAAAAATTCTGGTCATTAACTACTTTTCAGGTGTTTGGCTTAAGGGGTTAAGATATTAGGGGTTGGTTACTCCAACATAGGGCTAATGTTACAGTAAGTGGAAGTGACATCAAATGTCATGTCCAACATTGATTATCTCATCCAATGTCACTTCCGGTTATCTTAACATAGGCCCAGTTTATGGTAACAGGAAGTGATGTCTGATGTTGTGTCCTACATCATGTCCAGTTACCATAACAGAAAGTGACGTTGGAAAAGACTTTAGATTTGATGTTAGGCTGCAATGAGAGTGTTACGCCACTGGACATGTGAGTTTTCCCCTAAAACACCCTACACTAATGTTAATGTTACAGCCATTTTTTGGGTGTTTTTGGCCAAGCAGAATCGAAGAGCTTGAATCTGTCTTAGATCCATATCTGAAGTGCAGCACTAGTCCTAAATACCCAGATTAGGGGCAATTTATCTATATGAGGGGACACTGGTGTTGGTGGAAGAATAAGAACATATAAAGTCTCTAAGATAAATCTGTAGCAGACACAGATCAGAACAGGAAGGGTTGCCACCAGAATCTAATGCAATCATACCTCAGTATAGATGACCGAGTTATTTAGGCTAAGTCTAGATATGTCGGATATTTTACACCACAAATCCATTGCAAATCAGTAGTAGAATGCATATGTGTTAAATGCGGGTTTTGCTGTAGATTTTGAATTTTACTCTACGCACTGCAAATGGTGAAATCTGTGGTAAAAAATCTGTGACAATTCCACACAAGGAGTACTCTACAGATATGAAAATCTGTGGTATTCAGATTCTACTGCAGATTTTTTTCTGCTGTGTGTGGATAAGGTTTTAAAAATGTATTATATGTATTGAAATGCTAATTGCCACAGATTTGCCATGCAGAATTACACCTAATAAAGTTTATTGACATCTTTATACACGTCTTTCATAAATCTCTTGTAGCAGGTTTCATTTAACTGTTGGGCAGTGATATTTTTAGCAAATAGATTCAGGTGGTGAGCCATATAAATGCACCAGGTGTGACCTGGTGGTCTGTGGTTCAATTATGGTGAAGGTCTAGTTATGTTCCTGCTCTATAGTGGCAACCAATGGTGCAACCCTGTAGTAAGCTGCAACGGGTTATTGCTCTAGCATGATCAAATTGTTGTAATGGTGGCTTACTGTAACAGCAGGCCGGAGATGTGGATTCACTGAAGCCACTCCAGGGAGCAGAGGCTAAGTAGGTCCGGTATTCGCCAGAGCCCGCCACAAAGCTGGATGGAGGTGCGGCGGCGGAACACTACCCGGTCGCAACCCTTGAGGCGACTTGCTTGCGATGGCGGCTGAGGTGTAGCGCGGTACAAAATCTTGAAGCAAACTCGTAGTTTGGGACAGGCAGGAAGATCAGGACAGGCGGCAAAGGTTTTTGGTCGAGGGACGGAGGCTAATGGTATAGTACACGGAATAAACAACAAACACAATGGGACCGCTTCCACTCAAGACTCTAGGGCACTATCGATTCGGGAGGGAACCAAGGAAAGGGCAGGACTTAAATAGGGTCAGCACACGGTGATAAATCACTGGTGCGCTGATCCTTTAACTGTGACTGCAGTGCCGTGCACACACCCTAGGGGGCGGGTGCACCCCCGGCAACAGACAGGTGTGATGTGAGATGAGTACAGGACAGAACCGTGAGTGTGCCCGCGGCCCGAGACGCGGTGCCACTTTGCAGGCAGAGGAGTGGGGTTGCGGGTGAGTGGGACGCAGGGGCACCCGTTACATTTGTATCATTGTTTAAAAGGGCTTTCTAAATTAAAAAAATAAAAATGGTCTACAGTTGTGCTATAAAGCTAAAAAATATGTTCTGACCTTTATATTAACCGCCACTCCAGCGCTAAAGCCAGTAATCTGTTTACTATGGCCGACATGTCCGAAAATTGGCGGCGCCACAGCAGTTTTTGGGCGCTTTGAAGTAGTGTAAAGTGCGCCAGAAAGTACGATCCTCTCAAAAATCTTGTGTCGCGTATACCTTGCATAGTAAACATAATGCGCCTAAAAAGACGCATTACGCAAATCGCGGCACATAGCGCATCATTGTTAGTGAATGTAATGCGCCTATCGAGGCACATTGCGCAACAGAGGTGCATAACATAACATTACTAGTATATGTAATGCACCTCAATAGGCGTATTGTGTTATGGAGGCACACAGCGTATCGTTACTAATATATGTAATGCGCCTTTTTTGGTGTACTGATCGTTCATATTACCATCGAGAATATGGCGTCAAAAGTGTTTTTGGCGCAAAACAGACAAAAAAAACCCCGGCATTTTCGTATTGGAACATGTCGCCCTATGTCTTTTACGCTTGATGAGTGACCACCGCATCCCATCAGTGATTTCAGTGCTCATGAACGATTCATCTTTTTTTGAAAGGTGGTGTGAAGGGGAATGCACATGAGCACTAAAGCCACTGTTGGGCTGTGGTGGTCACTTACTGACAGCAGAGGAGAAGGTAGCTTCAGCACTGAAATGGCAGTGAGAACAAAGGTGAGAATATACTTTTTGTTATGTTGTATAAATGTAGACTATTTTTAAAATTGAGTTGAACAACTCCATAAAGTTAGAAAATGAGCTGATTATTATTTCTTTGAAAATGCACAATGTATGTTAACAAACAACTGGAGACAAATATCTCTAAAAAGAGAAAACTGGATATTTTTAATATGTGTGCATTTTACCCTGGTCTAGATTGCTTTGGACTGTTCTTCCAATCTCTGTCGGTTATATATGCAACTTCAAGAACCATATATAAAAGACCCTGCTGCCTATCCAAAAATCCAGGTAACTTTGTAAAGATAACTACCATAAATTATGTTTTGTTGTAAATTAATAAAAAATAAATGAGTGTTGATACTACAATGTTTACTCCATGTCACATGCAAGTACAGGGATAACAAAAGTAGCTCAATAGTCCTATTACTCGACCAAATAGCTCCTCTATTTCCTTGGATATTGGGTTGAGCCAGAGTCACATGTGAATTACTAAGATATAAGTAAATTTGTCTTTACGGTTCCAGTGTGTTCACAGAATACAAGCCAAGACAATAGGTCTACCTAATATTACATAGGTCCCTCTTGTGCCATAAAAATAGCTCTGATACATGTAGGCATGGACTACACAAAAATTTAGAAGGTGTCCAGTTATATCTGGCACCAAGATGGTAGCAGCAGATTGATGTAAGTTGTGAGGTGGGGCCTCCATATATAAGGACCTGCCACAAATGCTGGATCGGTTTGAAATATGGGAAATTTGAAGGCTGAGTTAATATCTTAAACTGTTTGACATGTTCTTAAAAACACTCAAACAAGTTTTGTAGTTTAATTATTTTGAAATTCTGTTGCCATGAAGATGTTTATTTGGACTGGAGAAAGATTTTTCTGGTTGGTACGTGTCAAAGTAACATCCACATGAAAGCAAGAACTGAAGGTTTCCTGATATAACACTGCTCAGAGCATCACATTGCTTTCCCCAGCTTGTCTTCCTCCATTAATGCCTTTTGGGGCTATCTCTTTCCTTAGTAAGCAAAGCACATTCACATTATGTTTGATGTAAAACAAATTCGGATTCATCAGACCAGGCTACTTTCTTCTTTTGCTACATGGACGAGTTCTGATGGTCCCAGACAAGGCAGGCTATAGTTCACTGTGTGCCCTCACCCCTTTCTATCATATCATCACTACTTTGTCAGCAGAATAGCTCATCTGTGGGATCAGATGAAATGGCCTAGCCTTGCTTTCCAATGTGCATCAGCGAGCTTCGGGTGCCCATGACCTTACTGTTGGCTCACTGGATGTGCTTCCTTGAACCACTTATGGTAAATACCAACCACTGCATAGCTAGTACACCCTACAAGACCTTCTAATTTATAGATAGCCATCACAATTTGTGCCTTATTAAAATTGCTCAGATCCTTTCACTTTCCAATCTTTCCTGATTTCAGCACATCAACTTAAGGGACTTCTCACTTGCTGCTAAATATATTCCACCCTTAGATAGATGCCATTGTGATAATTCATGTTTTTAGTTCACCTGGTTTTAATGTTGTGACTCCCGGTGTATGCTTATTTTTGCAGATGCTGGTTTATATGTTCTACTCTGTTCCTTACAATCTAATCACTCTGTATGGTCTCCTGGTTCCTGGATGCACATGGATGCCAGATTTTACCCTTATATATGCTGGTGGATTGGCACAGGTAGTATAAAAATAGCATTCAGTTAATACAAATATAGAGAATTATACCAAGGTAAGAAACATTTTTTTATATGATACTGCTGATTAAATTGTGCTTTCAAGTAATTCCGATCACAATATTTCATAACGAAATTAATCATCAAGGAGACCTTCTGGCTTTGCTTCCAAGTAAGACATTTGTTGCTGGTTTTCCGTGTGGATTGTGCACAGTAAAGTACACTGCAGTTGAAATCCACAGCAAAACCCAAATGTAACATACATATTTATTGATTTTATTTTCGTATTGACTTATCTTTATAAGTGCTTAACTTGTCGGGTAAGGCTATGTTCACACGGCTTATTTGCGGGGCGTAATTACGCCCCGCAATTACGCCGTATGGACGGGGGCGTGGCGTATACGCCGCTAGTAAATGACATGTCACTTATCTCCCCCCGCGGCGGATTCGCCGAGCGGGGAGAGGAGACGTAATCCATAGTTCTCTATGAGAACTGTGGATTACCGTAATGACTGGACGTATTCCAGACGTAATTCGCGCAGTATGCCCCGAATTACAGACTGAAATACGGCCCATTTTAAGCCGTGTGAACATGGCCTAAGTGAAAACTATTTTTTGAAGATGTGCAGGTCCTGCTGAAAGACTGTGCAGCAAAGGGGAAATTTATTAACAATATTATAAGATGCATGGAGTTAGGATATGAGTTAGTGCAAATTCACTAGAATGGCATACAAGGCATATTTAGTTATTATGGGTGACATGTATGATTTTTGTCACCCAGTCGCCATTTTTTTTGCACGCATTTATAGCATAGAATGCGCCTGAACATATGAACCTGTTCTAAGGCGGGTCATAGATTTAGCGCTTTCTAGCTACAATTCGGGCTCAGGTAAACCACTTTAAAAGTGGTTTACCTGTTTCAGCAGTAATGCTCCTGGATTTGCTGTACTAAAGCTACTAATATGTAGAATTCTATGGTTGTAGTGCAACACGCCTCCAGTACGCCCCGTGGGCGCTCTGTAATGCGCCTGATATTGGAGTGCGCCTGTTTAAAAATAGAGTGAATGGGGCTCTTTCATATATTTCGCCCTATGTGTACATAAACACCAATAAAGTATCTTCCTCTTCATGGTATAGATGTAAAAAGACACACAAAAACCACCTGATAAATCTCATAGTCTCCCTACGAAAGGCTCTGCTTAAAGGGGTATTCCCACAACAACAAGTGCTGCTGGAAGGGCTAATTACTGTAAAGTAAGACATTTTTTCAAAATGCATGTTATTAAACATATGTAATCAGTGTCGGACTGAGGGACCTAGGGCCCACAGGGGAGTTGATCTTGGGAGCTCACCACATAGATACTGTACATGAAAATATTACTGGCCTCTCGGACATAAATACGTTAATTTTACCACATAATACCGTGTGAAAAACAGAACTGCATTGTGTAGTACACAATACCAGGTGAGTCACATATATGCCTGTCTCACGTGTCTGTCTATCTCACACATTTTTGATAGTTTAATATATCATAAGCACATGGCTAAGTAGCTCCATCCATCCATATCCTCCCCCTCCCACCAGCCCACATACAATATCCGCCAACACATTTACCTTGATCACACACCTCGCTACTTTCTAAACTAAACAACACTATAAACAAGAGCAAGCGCAGATATAACCTACAATCCCGCCTATAGAGGGACCTCATATTGAATATATAGAAGCAAAATAACCCCTGACATGCAGGAACTCACAGGAGATGTCTCATCTGATGAGTTGCTCTCTTCATTGAGTTGTTCTTCAGACTGCTATAATGAC
Source organism: Phyllomedusa bahiana (assembly GCA_025379985.1). Lineage (NCBI taxonomy): Eukaryota > Metazoa > Chordata > Amphibia > Anura > Hylidae > Phyllomedusa > Phyllomedusa bahiana. The sequence continues at coordinate 14,758 of JAODAL010037301.1, forward strand.
TTCTCCCGGCAACCAATAATCCCTGAAGAATTTAAACACAAATATCTTAGAATCCTTACTTTTCCAGCACCTCTTTACCTATTCCCACCTCTGTACAATCTTCCCAGGGGTGAGAGAGCGGGTACAGGCTATAGCATAGAGCTATAGTCTTATATGGAGTTGGGGGGGTGGGAGATTGTGCCCCTCAGAATCATATTACCAGGTAGGTAGGGCCCTAAGTAGGTAGGTAAATGGGCAAGGTCCCAGGCAGCTAGGTAGGCCCTATTTAGGTAGGTAGACCCGTGTTGGCTAAGTTGGTAGGCCCTAGGAAGATAGGCCAGCGCCAGGCGGTTGGTGGGTAGGCCCAAGTTAGGTAGACAAGTAGGCCCCAAGCAGGTAGGTAGGTGGGCCACAGGTGGGAAGGTAGATAGCCCCAGTTAGATACGTAATCTCCAGTTAAGTAAGTTGATAGGTCCCAGTTACATTGGTGGGCCCCAGTTAAAGGGGTTTTCTTGCTACAAAGATCATATCTCTAATGATGGTGACAGTAAAAATAAGGACTTTTGTAATTGGTTTTCATTACCTAAGTCACTTAGTATAGCAGATCTGAGCTAATCTGTGCATCTATAGCTATCTTTGCAGCAGGTGGACAGGACACATCCCATTTTCTGTGATTGGCTGCTTGATGTCATTCAGCCTGTTGGGACACGACCCCTGGATGGGATACGTCCCCTGCGCTGTGATTGGCTGCCTGCATACTCTGTGTTTACTCCCCTGTGAGCTGTGGAACATGAAAGAGAAACTGCCTGTGATGGCTGTGTCTGTATAATGAAGGCTGCCTCAGCTCATCTCCCGGTGATGAAGCCAAGCCTTAAATATTTATTACGAGTATTCGTGTTGAATTTTACTGGTGACCCCTCTGAAAGACGGCCTCAGTCAACTTAACCATCAGTGTACAGTACAAGACAAGCATTAATGTAAAGAAATCACTGCACCACCTGCGAGAATTTAAATGGGTATTCCCATTATATAAAGTGATGATATATTATTGTGATGAACAGGGACATGCTGCAGTTTCCTAGTCAGTGGGGTGCCGCTATGCAGGAGAAAAACAATAGTTGGGATGTATCTCTACGATGCCTTCATTTTTAAGATTAGTGGTATCCCTTCCTATTGGTGGGAATCCCTTTATGTGTGTGGGTACATTTTTGTCACGGTTGATGCCGCAGTCCCTATTATGGACCGTTGGCATGCCCCGGTCTCCTGCAAGTCGGCCACTGTGGCGATATCTAGTAGTGTCCCTGCTACTTGTCACTCACCTGTCCCGGCTCCTGTCTGTTCTGCGGGGCTTGCCCGGCGGCAGCTACGAGTCTGCCATTCTTCCTCCGGCTCCCTAGCGCACGCGGCACTGCTTTGTATTTAAAGGGACAGTGTCCCAATTTCCTCTGTGACCCCTGGCTTTATAAGGAACTTCCTGCCCTTGCTCCTGGTCAGTTCACTGGCGTCCTTCCTTAGAGCTGGACCCCTGTCTGCTGTACTCCTGCTGATTAACCCTCAAGTTACCAATATTCCAGAGTACCTGCATTAACCCTGCGCTATCCAGCGTTCCTGATGTGGTGTTCATCTGCTACTACCTGTTGATATCTGTTGTCATACTAACTCTGCTACCTGTTTGGGACTCTGCTACCAGTCTACGGCTATACGCTGCTGTGGCCTGTCTCTGCTACCACTGTCCGGTGTCCCTGACCTGCACGTTGGCTACCACTGCGAGTATTACCATCTACGCTCGTGGTGGCCCAGACTATCCGCTTATCCGGCGTTTCTAACTACCTTGGTTAGTAAACGTGACAACTGTTTTAGGAATGGCCATGTTGAAGACACACGGTTCTTACCTACATTATCTGTATAGTAAAGTACGGTCTGGTGGCAGAATAAATTTACAGAGATTGTCATAGACTACTAAGAGGGAGCAGGCAATGGCACTGAAAAAAAAAACACCTGTACTCACCTACCTTTTTAACCCCCTGGCAATTCAGTGTGGAAATTCCAGCAGTTGATAAGGTCACTTACTGTTCCACCCGCGTTACTGCTAAGTAGTCGCGTGGCAACCACTTGTAAACAAAGACCAGAACGACTGCCAAAGCTTCTGTGCTGGATCGCTATGCACCATTCCCTGCTCTATTTTTATTTTTCTATAAATTGGACAACTTCTTTAAAGTGTACATCCAATTATAAAACAACTTTCCATAAATTAACAATACAACAAAAAAAAGTTATGAAACTCATTAGATAAAAAAAGCTTCATTCATTATTAACCCAACTCCCCCCAACTGTTCAATCAAAATTTACTAGTAGATTCTGTAGGGAACAAGAGACAAGACAGATTTCCATTTTCATTGAGCAGTACCCCTCTCTATAACAGTCTATAGAAAAGGAAGGGGGTATATGAAGTAGAAGCGAGGGAATAGATGCTATGATTTCTATGATTAACAACATGAAGAAGCCAGAAGCCAGCACTGAGAACAAGAAGAGACACATATATTGTATAATGTACTACTTCTCATCTCCCCTTTTCATAGACTTCCATGGGCAGCTGTAACCTGATCTCTCAGTAAAGCTAATTCCTCTGTGCTGTTTTGGATTTGTGTGAATATTTCTGAATGAGTAGACAGATAAGAATATAGGATGGGTGGAAGAAAGGACTCTGATAAATGGAGGCATTTTTCTCTAATAAGTTATATTCCAAAGTTTCAGATTTTCACTTGTATTATTGATGTAGTGAAATTGGTTTTGATCAGCAGTACGTATTAAATAATCAGGCAGAACAGCCCAAAACCAATGGCATGAATAGTACACCAGGCTCTTTCCACTGTTCCCAGTGAAAAGGACATTGATCTGTGTACAACCTGTTTCCCAATATTGACTAGTGATTATTAACTCCAGTTCCTCTCCATTCTGCAGGCACAATTTTCACACATTGGTGCATCCCTTCATGCAAGAACTCCTTACATCTATCGGGTTCCTGAAGAAGCACGAATTTTATTTTTAACAGCAAATGTACTTTTTGGGATTTTTCCACAGATATTGGCTCATCGCTGTGTAAACCAACCAGAATTTTTTATGAGAATGAAACCGGGGGCCAAAAATAACTGAAGCATAAAAGAACATTGATGTGGATATTTACAGACTGAAAAGTGTGATATTTTTGACATATGTGCACTATGTATAATTCTGTCTACTACTGGAGGTTTCTGCAAATTGATTTTAGCCACTACCCAGTCTAATGTGAACAGTTTGACATGACACTATTAAATCTTGCCTTATAACTAGATAAATAGACAGTGGGGCCATGTGCATGTTAGTGTCTCGCTTTATGACATGTCATACGTGACTCCTTGTGACAGCCATATGTAAACTTTTCACATTTTTGTGTACCTAGTGAGCTTTTGTCAGAACAGCATGAAAATCATGTAACATGAAGATTTTATGCCTGGAAAAGCCCTTCAGCCCCTACATTATGCTACTTGTCAGGGGTCCCAGGCATCACAGCCCTTCCAAAAACCACTGCTTACCTTTCCTAAGGATAGGTCTTTAAGATTTAAAGGGGCTATACAGGATTAGGAAAATATGGCTCCTTTATTACAAAAATAGTGCCTGACCACAGTTTGTGTGTGGTATTACAACTCAGCTCTATTTACTTTGATGGAGTCTAGTTGCAACGCCAAACACAACACATGGACAGGTTTGGCAATATGTCTGGAACAAATCAGGCCTGTTGTTTCAATCCTGTGCAACCCTAAAGGGGTGGGTTATTCGCTTCATTGTAATAAAATTGTAATAAAATGCTTATAGCATAATGATAGCCTGATAAAATAAAAAAAAATACTTACCTCTCTTCTTACCTGTGTTCAGGTCCTGCTGCCATCCTCCCTCTCTATCAGTCTTCTGTTTACTTCTTTCTTTGGCCAAATGGGACGTCTTTGCTGAAGCCAATAACTGGTTGCAATGGTCATGTGCAGTTGCCTGACGTCACCATTTGAAAATGACCACTGAACGATTACATAAGGCAATGACGTGATCGCTGCAGCTAATCATAGGCTGTAGCAGTGAAGTTCCAATGGGCGAAAGCCAGGAAGTAAATAGAAGATCAGCAAAGAGGGAGAACGGCGGAAGCATTGCAACGCAAGTGAGAGTACAAGCTTTTTTTATTTTATCAAGCCATAAGTATGCTAAAAATATTATTACAATAAAGAGGACAACCCCTTTAAGTTCTTAAAAAAATGTTTCAAAAGTTGTAATTGCTTGTTAGTCATTGGGGGATAATAAAAAAATAGAACCCCTCTCCCACCCCCAACTTACCTTTTAAATTAACTCATTCCAGTACCATGAGCAATCCCTATGATCCTGGCTGATGACATCACTGTTCATTTTTCACTAGTAGCAATAAACATCAGCACTACCTTTATAGATGGATACACCGTTTCTGACCCCAAATCCAAAGGGCCCAAAAGAGTCAAAATACATTCAATAAGAAACAGCATCCAGCGGGTTGGTGAAGTAAAAACGTTTCTTTTATTCCTCCACAAAAAACACCCACAGTGATAGGCAACGTTTTGACCCCCACAGTCTTTAGCCAGCCTGTGGGGGGTCGAAATGTTGCATGTTACTGTGGGTGTTTTTTGTGGAGGAAAAAAAGAAACGTTTACTTCACAAACGCGCTGGATGCTCTTTCTAATTTAATTTATTTGTTCATTTTTCACGTGATTGTGCAGCTAATCACAGGCTGCAACAGTCACTGCGGCCTGTAAATAGCTGCAGGGTCACATGAAAAATATACAGTAACATCATTGGCATGTATCACCAGAACCAGCCGCAGTTCTGGAGTGAGCAGTTTTAACAGGTAATTTTTCTTTGTTTTTTCTTTTCATCGACTAACGTGCAGTTAATACTTTGAAACACCCCTTTAATCTTTAAAGTTTAAAGTATAATTCCCAAAATGTTTTATATATATGACCCAAGGTTATTTAAATAAGTATATTATTGTAACAAATAATATATCTATTTAGGATTATACCACTAACAAATAAGTTGTTCAATTATCATACAACATGACACCTATGACAAGTTAGAAACTTTTTTTTTTTTGCTTCTTTATTATTCAACCATAATGGACCTTCTGCTACTAACACTTCCATCAATATAATATGCTTCATACACAATTAATATCTGTAATTATAACCAACGCCAATGTTTACATAAGTTTTTCTTTAATAACCGTGTTACATATATTGTAAATTAACTTGTGTGACCTGTTTCCTTCTTTACAATCTTGAACCATAGTTTCCGACAAATATCAGGAGTATTCATTTTGTAAAAACAGCAATACAACAGTATACGAGATGTGTTTCAACTACAAACACTGAAAATGGCAAAGATGCGTTAGAGAAGAACAAATGTAAAGAAAATGTTTACACAAAAAATTGCAATAAAATAAATAAAATCTATTATCACAATAGCAACATTATTGTTCACAAGAAAATACATCCTGGAATGGCTAATTATTAGTATTGTAAATAGAACTGTTAGCTTGGTATAAAAGAATTCTGCTTTCCACTGTAACGCCTAGATTGCCAGGTGAGTATTGAATGTAATGATACATAATTTACATCAGCAAAGAATATTCCTTTCAGTATGTCTTAGGCTATGTTCACACGGCTTAAATTGGGACTTATTTCGCGCCGTACTGTGCTCAATACGGGGCGAGATACGTCCCAGTCATTACGGTAATCCACAGTTCTCATAGAGAAATATGGATTACGTCTCCTCTCCCCGCTCGGACAATACGGCGAGCGGGGAGAGAAGTGACATGTCAATTACTAGCGGCGCAATTGTGCCGTGTGAACATAGCCTTAGGGTGCTTTCACATGGTGCGTTTTTTGATGCGTTTTTTTTCCCCACAAATGCATAGCATTCCTTACTGTGCATTTCTGCAAAAAAAGCATAAAAAAACAAAGCAAAAACGTGTGAAAGCACCCTTAAAATAGCATCCCTCAAACTTTTGATGAAATCCTTACCTTGTGTGAAGATTGTGGCAAGATGAAGAGCAGTAGCAGAAAGAACAGCTACTTGTGCTGATGAAATAACATGAAGCAAACTGAGCGAATTGCAGAAAGTCCAATAAAACCACATATACTGTGTTCTAATGTAGTAGACAAACAAAGCATAAGGCTTGATTAGTTATCATTAGCTTCTTAGAAACAAAGAAAAGAAAAAAGACAACACTTCATAGGAAACTGCACAGATCAAAATAAAGTATCAAAAATCTTGATTAAATAATTAAAGGAAGAAAAACTATTAACCTCCATAGTGGGATCAAAAATCCCCAAAATTTCCACTGAGCTGTAAATACAGAAAGTTTATTCCACTTTGTACAAAGCAATGAGAAACACAGATTCACGGCACTACCTCCTCCAGTAATTTGTATGGACTGGCGTGCTCCTGAGATAAGTATATTTTGTAATGTTGTCGGCGGTGCTCAGCGATCAATAGCAAAAGTCCATACATCAAAATAGGATGAAAGTAGAAAGAATCATGGCACTCACCACTCGTTGTATGAAAGAATACGCTTTATTCCGACACTTCAATCCGTGGCCAGGAAGAAGCGCGAGCTAGTGCGAAACGGCCGTAGCCGTCTCTTGTAAGATGTGTTCACTTGTCAGCCCCTCCACGGATTGAAGTGCCGGAATAAAGCGTATTCTATTATTGTTGAGTGCCGTGATTCTTTCATCTTATTCCACTTTGTATTTTAATTCATTTTAATTTAATTTGTTGCATTGTGATTATTTAATAAAGATTTTTTTGCTACTTGCTATATTTTGAGGTGGCAGTTTTATTATAAAGTGTTAGCTCTTTTCATTTCTTTGTAAACTGATACTTTGACAATCTTAAAGAAGTCTAGAAGAGAAACACTGCTGCGGAGATGGGTGTAGCTTTTGTCTCTAAACCTAAGAACATACATGCAGTTGTGAGGCAGTTTCTTTCAGCATTCACCGTTTTGCTAGTTGTTATTGGTAACTAACAACAACCATGATGTTAGGAGAGATCACTGCATACAGCCTTAGCATGGTCATGTTCCCACAGGACTTTATATATCTATTTCTGTTCTGCATTACATATCTTTCAGCTTTGTAGAACACAATTTGCACAGACAAAAACACATATATCTGTGACAGTGATGTTCCACAGGCTGTATGTAATGATCTCCAAGCAAAGGAGCTTTCATTTAACTGCATTCCCACCCATATTTAGCTAATCAACATTGAAAACAATGGCATAAGAACCAGAGTGGTCAAAGGCATTTCTGATGGCTGACATGGGAATGAAGGATAAATGTATTATGTTAAAAAAGAAGAGTGCCACTATAATGCATAACATTTAGGGCAACATGCATGAAATTTGGCCAATTTTCATGCGCCTTATACTGGCATAGAATGCGCCTGATTTATGAACCCGCTGTACAGTGGGTCATAAATCAGGCGCATTCTAGAGTTAGGGCAACACTTCAGGCTCAGGTAAACCACTTTTAAAGTGCTCTACCTGTTCCAGCTGTAATGCGCCCAGAAATGCCGTAACAAAGCTACAAATATGTAGCTTCACTGCAGTTCTAGTGCGCCCGCCTCCCGCAGACCCCCGAGATCAGGCGCATTACAAAGCGCCGGAGTGGCGGGATATTGAATCATGTATGAACGGGCTGTGCCTGATATCGGGCTGAAAAGACACCAGATATCTGGTGCAGCCCCGTTGATACATGTCGCCCTAAATGGTTATATCTTCTACCAGTTGGTGATCCACAGTGCATTTAGTGCCACTTCAGATCCCTATTATTTTTTGTGTATCTCCCTTTTTGGAGCCATATGACCTCTATGTAATATATGATTGAGTTAATTTGTACATTTTACTTGTTGGTTATGTATTGAATAATGTGCATTAATTTTGGGATCTATGATCCATTAGCGTCTACCTGACTATTGGTGCTGTGGATCTTTTTTTAGGCTTTGTCTATGTTTTAAGATGTTATTTCTAATATATATCCAATCAATGTTCTGTTTTATAGTAGCACTCTCTTTTTCTCTGGTCTAATATTATAATAATTGAGCGTCTTCTGTGCGTTTTTGCCAGACCTGAAAGAGCCTTTGTCTGTTTGAGGGATAACTTTCCAAATTTTCATTCCACTGACTTGATCCAGTTTTAGGTGCTAAATATATACAGCTCCCATATACAGCTAGCTATAACCTTCTCTGTAAATCTTGAGTATTTTTTCTCCAGAGGTCCACAGCTGTTCTTGTTTTATTGTGGTATTTAAAACTATAACATTACACTGGTTTTATGCCATAACAAAAGCTTTAGGCCAGGTTCACATCTGCGTCAGAGGATCTGTTATGCAGCCTCTGTTGCAGATTCCATCAAAAATTACAGAAACTGCAACGGGTGGTTGAAATGACTGACACTGCAACGGGAACCCGACGGTACCCAGTGTACTTCATAGGATCCATCAGGCACTAGTCAGGTCTGTCGTTAATCAGGTCTGATTCCACCCCTGCAATGAAGGCACCAGACAGAAGCTCCGACGCAGATGTGAACCAGGCCTCAGAGGGGTTAACAGTGATTTAATAAATGGTTTTATTTTTGTACTAACACAATTGAATGTTACTTTATGTTATAAATAACTCGCCGGGCAATACAATAAAGAAAGTTGTTCACATTTGCTTCAGTTTCCTTTGCAACCTCAGAATGCTTCCGGAACTCATTAACAAAATTACATACAAAAGTAAATAGTTTGCTAGGTAAATAGTATTGAATAAATGTTAGCAATGAAGAAACATTCAGTTTTATTAAATTCCCTTTATCAGCTTTTACTTTTTCCTCTTGACTATGAAGTTTTTTTTTTCTACAGTTAATGTCAATGCTCCTTCTATCAACAATACCTAAAAGCTGCCATAAAATTTGTACTAAGAACGTACAAAGAGGTTTCACATGGGATTTTAAATAGCATCTAACGTTTATAGTGGTGAGCAAGAAAGATACATTGCTTTACCCATTATGCTCTGGCAAAGTTGCCAGTATCTGTAGGCCTTGCTAAAATGGAATGGCAAAAACACTATCTACAAATATCTTATTTAAGTCTGGATCAATGTGTTTTACAGGTTTGCTGCTGTATTATAGTACATATAAGTCGATTCACTTTCTTTTTAAACTAGAAATAATTACACACGTTGAATTCAGTGAAAATGTAATGTTAGATAGTTTAAAGGGCAACATCATGCAACAGAATAATGGAAAATGAAAAGCTGCCCCCTGGAGGAGAAACACTTCTGATGCCAGCAAACACAACAAACAGGAACGTGATATTATGCATACAAACTGACAAATTCTTGGTGGCAACAATTAAATGTGTTCAGCCATATCAATTCCAAGAATACTAAACTGCGAAATATGGACCTCTTCTCACGGTATGTTGCACTTCATTAAATCTGAAACAGAAAGTAAAAAACAACATGTTAATTTACAGTAATTTGCAATATTTTTTGTGTGTGTATTTGAAACCATCTAAGTTGGAAGTAAAGGGATTTGGGTGCCTAAGAGTGCTTTTACATGGTCAGAAGTGATTGTGCAGGGCTGTCTTTTCCATTGGGAATGCTAGGCAGTTGCCTAGGGGCCTAATGAGCATAGAGACCTCAGATAGTCGAGGTATGGGCATAATATTTGCTTCTTGTATAACAGTAATATTCGTTAGCTGTATAACCATCATTTAGTGGCATCATACATAAAAATTGTCCTATGGCTATTTGTATGTATTTATATAAAATATAATTTAAAAGAAATACATCTATATAGACCATAAGGTACCTTCACACGGCTGATTTGGACACCGATTTTGGTGTGGATTCAGTGCTAAATCTGCCTCAGATTAAACACCCATTCAGCGTTATTTCTAATGGAAAATCAGCATTGTTGTTCACACTATGCTGATTTTCCTCGGTGCTGATTTGCATTCGGCGCTGAACATTTTCAGCACTGAATAAGACTTGACATGTTAATTCTTGAGGCTATTTCCGCTCTGAATCCTCACCTCACAATATAGTAAATCTGCCTCTGAAAAGCAATGTCAACTCCTGATCTGAAATCCGCACTTAGAAGCGGATTTCTGACAAGGATTCAACGCTGAAAATCAGCCGTGTGAACGTACTCTTTAAGTAACATCACTGTTTTGCAAACATCCAGAATCAAACAGCAGAATTCTGCAGATACCAAGTGACAGATAAACACAGAATATATGAATTATTTCATAGTGTATTTGTTACATCTAGTATTAACAGAAATTAGGAGGGTCTCAGTGCACATTTTAATCAAAAACTGTGAGATCCCATCTACCAGCAGCAAGGGGGTCTCAGTTGAGATGGGGACGCCTCTCTTGGTGCCTTTCCAGTATCTGGAATGAGAGTCCCAGCTACACTCTGTTCTGACCACTGTTTTTGTGCTGCTCTGTTGGAGAAGACTGGGCACTATTGGATGTGCTTGAGGTATAGCCTTTTGTAATGTCAGTGGCCTATAATGTTGTACAGCCCTGGGATTGTGGTGTGGATATGCCGCTGTGTGAAAAAAAATAAAAGTGTTAAAAATCCACACCTGTAGATTATAATGCATCCAGGTACTTTATGCAGACCTGCAGTGTTTCTACAGCAAAATCTACAATTAACTTTTATTGCAGATTTGGGAAAATCTTGAACATATCGTATTCATTGCATGTGAGAACTCCCTTAAAGAGGACCTGTGGCTGTTCCTGACATGTCTTTTTAGTAAATACTTGTGTTTCCTGTGAAATAACAATTCTGGAACATCTTCTCTTATAAATCTGTGAAGCTCTGTTCCTCTGTTGCTGCTTCTAGAAACGTACTAGTGAATCGGTCAGATGGGTGTTAGGCTATGTCTACACAGCACAGGATTACAGTCGGATTTTTAGGAGGATTCAGTATTTAGAATCTGCAAAAATTCAACTGTAACCCTGTGCCCATAGCCTTCAATAGAAAATCCATGCTATGTAGACTACTACAATTTTCTACTATGGGATTTCTAAAACGCCGGTCCTCCGGCAGAAGATAGAATATGTTCTATCTTCCATCAAATTCCGTTCAGATTTCTGTATAGTCAATGTACTGGGCCGGCGGGAAATCCAAAAATTGTCTGCGGTTTTTAACGCAGACGCACGCCAAAAACTGTGGTACAGCAACATTAAAATGCAGTTGGATTTTGGATGGCATTTTAACATTTGCTGTGTAGACATTGCCTTACCATTTCAGTTCTCAAGGAGTGTGTCTGACTGTCAGCACTGATAGGGCATTGTCAGACTTCACAGGGACACAACCCCCAATTGGTAACGCCCATCTGACAGATTGGTAATGAATTTATTGAAAGAATAACAAGGGAGCTACACAACACAGAGATTTAAGGAAATAAACTCCAAAATACTTACTGGAGAACACGTGGCCTGTCTAGTTTGACAACGTTGGCTCAAGTGTAAAATGCCTACTATAAGATCCCGACGAAGGAACAAAGTGCCAGTAATATGGTTCTTAGATTGATGCCAATGTTTAGTAGTACTATGGCTTCTATGATATTACTGGTGCACAATAATATCTTCAGGTACCGACAGTTCAGAGGCCAGAGAGAAATATATGACTGCCAAGCCAATAGCTGGAGGATTTGTTAATAGCAGACAAGCAACAGCAGTATGTGTACCACAAATAATGGGCGACATGTATGAACGGGGCTGCGCCAGATATCTGACGTCTTTTCAGCACAAAATCCAGCGCAGCCCCATTCGCTACATGTTTAATTCGGCTGTACGCCAGAATCAAGCGCATTACAGGGCGCCCGCGGCCCCTTGTAATGCACCTGATTTCTGGGTGGTGCGGGAGGTGGGGCACAGTAGAACCGTATGAGGCTACATATTTATGACAGGAGGATGGTAAAATTATGCGCAGTCACGGGCGACCACAGCACGTGGTGAGGCAGGGTGCACTAAAACCGTAGCGAAGATATAGAGTTCTCGCTTCGGCATTTCAACATCAATAAAAGACCAAAAACCTTTCACACCTTGTCTGGTATAACAATACTCTGTTAGAGTAGATATAGCCCTGCTGTTTAGGCCTGAACAGACTCCATTTTGTCTTTATTTCTTTGTTCTGCTCTGTCCTTTCTTATGAGTATCCTAAATATGTTTTCATACTGAAACTTAGCTTTGGATTGCTCTGTGGCTGCCAAGGTGCCAAGGACACACTAGTGGGAAAAGTTCCTGTTCTCATGCAATGTTTTGAAATAAATGCAGGTGTCCAATTATGATGTCCAATTATAATTGGAAGTTGAGCTGGAATGTCCTTGATACCTTTTGGGCACCTACAGAGTAATAGGATGTTTCTCTTTAGTGTGACACATATAAAGGATTTATGTATTTTGTTTGATGTTTAATTAATCTTGGACACTGCCCAGTAAGAAGTATGAATATTAATGTGTACCAATGATTATTCACGCCCATATTGTATTTCCATTGGTTAGGGTGGGCTTGTCATTTAACCCTTTGATATCATGTAACAATTTGTCTATAAAATAAAGACCTGGGGGGGCTTTGCTCTCAGAGTGATTTTGAATCTCAACATCATTGCTCTCCCGCGGTAGCCAGCTGGTGACACCCAAAGATGTGACCCTTCTGGGAGTAGTAAGTTTAATAACTTATTACTCTGACAACTCAATGCACTGGCGCTAAATCAGGAGGAAGTTAGAAGGCAGAAGAAAAGGTCGGGGCTCCGGAGCTTGTCTATAGCAAACCTCAATGAGGCGAAGATTGGTGCTAAAACAAGGTTTTATTAAGTAAAAACAATCTCCTAAAAGAGCTAAAACCTCCTTACACTGTCTATGGTATAATCACATTCGACGCGTTTTTCGCCGATACCGGCGCTACCTCAGGAAATCGTAATACAGAAAAGCCGGGAAAGACAGTAATTTAAAATATATGTAACAATCTCATTGGAGGGTCAAAACAGCCAATCGTATTATGAGCAGCACAAAGTACTTACAGTATTCTCTATGGGGGGCCGATTGGCCAATCAGATGTAAGGCGGCATAATTTAAAATACAAAGGTTAGCACAAAACATTACGGTGATTGGATAAAAACTACGGGGGCTGGTCTCATTTAGCCAAAAGAGCTACTTAGTTCAAAGTAAGTCTATGGGAGAAAAGTAACCAATAGGGAAACAAGCTCCTCGTTCCATTGATATCTATGAAAAGAAGTACTTTGTGCTGCTCATAATACAATTGGCTGTTTTAACCGTCCAATGAGATTGTTACATGTATATTAAATTACTGTCTTTCCCGGATTTTCTGTTTCACGATTTCCTGACATAGCGCCGGTATCGGCGACAAACGCGATGTGATTATACCTCAGATGGTGTAATGAGGTTTTAGCTCTTTTAGAAGATTGTTTTTACTTAATAAAACCTTGTTTTAGCACCAATCTTCGCCTCCCTGAGGTTTGCTATAGACGAGCGCCGGGGGCCCGATCTTTTCTTCTGCCTTTTACTGTACCCGCCCGCTGCCGCACTTCTTGTGGCTCTGGAGAGGAGACCCGCGGCTGCCGCTGAGAGACTCGGATGGAGTCTATTCATGTGCTTATGAGAGTTGTGCCTCTATAATATACGCACAGCTCGATCAGGTGAGCGTGCTGTCTGCTGTTCACTGTTACTGTATTGTACTGACGTACTTTCACCATAAGAGCGCCCCCTCTATATTTTTATTTTCTTTGTATTCAGGAGAACGTGATACAGAAAAGACCGGGAAAGATCGTATATTTAAAATACACACTGCGCTCTGATTGGTCAAGTTATTCCTGCATTCGCTACTTGAGCGACAAGGAACCATTATTTCCTATGGGAGTTTGTGTAGCCAATCAGCATCAAGACGGTACAATTCAAAAGACATCACCTAGAATAAAGCTAATCGGTGATTGGACAGAAAAAGAGGGGCTTGGCCATTTTAACCAATGAGGAAACGAGCTACTCGGGACACATAATATACTATGGGAGAATTTCAGACAATCAGGATACGAGCTACTCGTTCCACTATATTCTGTGGGGATATTTTATAGATCCCTGTTGGTTAAAAAAAGGGAGGCACGTTATCAACCAATAGAAAATGGAGTGACAAAAACTACATGTTAGTTAAGGCATCAAGAAGAGCCAATCACAAACCGAGCTACAATCCCCATTATACTCTGTGGAGAGAGGAACTTGTCCTCCAATTGGTTCAAATGAAACAGCCAAGCTACTGTCTTCACTATATTCTACTGGAAGAGTCGCTCTATGTGTTAGGCGCATTACGGAACTTAGGCGCATTAGTTCTGCGCCTAACATGTATAAAGGCTATAGATAGGCTGGAAATAAAAGAAAAGTAATTGGAATAGCATGTCAGTGAATATGGTACTGATCCTGCTTGGTGCACCACAGGTCCCAGCAAGGCCTGTGCTGGCTCTTGATGTACAGTATTTAGAATAAAGGGTGAGAGCAGCAAAAAAAAATTCTAATTTATTTATACATATGTCGCCCATGGTGCTTAAAAATGTTTTTTATTCAAATAAAAACAATGTCAATAAAAGAGCATAAACCATTTATACCTATTTTACACCGGCGCTACATCGGGAGACGTGTTCTAAGAAAAACTGAGAAAACAGTACGTTTAAAAATGATTGGCTACAAAAACTCCCATAGGAAATAATGGTTCCTTGTTGCTCAAGTAGCGATTGCAGGAATGACTTGACCAATCAGAGCTCAGTCTGTATTTTAAATCTTTCCAAGTCTTTTCTGTATCACGTTCTCCTGATGTAGCGCCAGTGCAGGCGAGAAATGCGTTGAGTATTGTTATACCAGACAAGGTGTAATAGGTTTTCGCTCCTTTATTGATTTTGAAATGTCGTAGAAATCTATAGCTGCGCTACGGTTCTAGTGCGCCCCACCTTCCGCACGCCCTCCATGACCGGGCGCATCAAACTTTTTAGTGTTTGCTCATCTCTACTCCAGACTAATGCGCCTAATAATGCGCATACAAATTGTGTCGCACACAAAAAACAAGAATAGAACCGTACGACGCACTAGATTTATGAAGCCACCGGCGACAGGTTCATACATTGGGCCGCGTTCTACATTATTATTAGGCGCATTCAAAGTGGCGTCTAAATGCCAGAATTCATACATGTCGCCCAATGTGTCTACTGCATAATGGTCCGCTAGTATGGATGTACTACAAGGTCACGTAAGGCATCAGGCACATCAAATGCATATACCGTATATACTTGAGTATAAGCCGACCCGAGTATAAGCCGAGGCACCTACTTTTGCCCCAAAAAATGGGAAAACTTATTGACTCGAGTATAAGCCTAGGGTAGAAAATGCAGCAGCTACTGGTAAATTTTAAAAATAAAGATGGATACCAATAAAATTACATAGGCAGTTTAATGTCCCCCATAGGCAATTATAGGCAGATATATGGCCCTATATGCAGGTATATGTCCCAAAAGGCACGTATATGGCCCCATAGGCATGTAATAGGCAGTTATATGTCCCCCATAAGCAGATTATAGGCAGGTATATGGCCCCATAGGCAGGTATATGGCCCCATAGGCAGGTATAGGGCAGGCTGTAGGCAGGTATAGGGCAGGCTGTAGGCAGGGTATAGGCAGGTATAGGGCAGGTATAGGGCCGGCTGTAGGCAGGTATAGGGCAGGTATAGGCAGCTGTAGGCAGGTATAGGGCCGGCTGTAGGCAGGTATAGGGCAGGTATAGGCAGCTGTAGGCAGGTATAGGGCCGGCTGTAGGCAGGTATAGGGCAGGTATAGGCAGCTGTAGGCAGGTATAGGGCCGGCTGTAGGCAGGTATAGGCAGCTGTAGGCAGGTATAAGGCAGGTATAGGCAGGCTGTAGGCAGGTATAGGCAGCTGTAGGCAGGTATAAGGCAGGTATAGGGCCGGCTGTAGGCAGGTATAGGGCAGGTATAGGCAGCTGTAGGCAGTTATAGGGCCGGCTGTAGGCAGGTATAGGCAGCTGTAGGCAGGTATAAGGCAGGTATAGGCAGGCTGTAGGCAATAATAGGCAAAATAAAAAAACAAACAATCACTTACCTGGATCCCCGCTGCTCCGTCTCCCGCGCTCTCCTTCGTCTTCTCGGCACAGGCGGGTGACGTCATCAGGCCGCGCATGCAGCGTGATGACACATGCTGCCTGTGCCGGAAACTCCGGACAGCCGCGAGTCTGCGACTGCCCGGAGTCCACTGCGGAGCACGGAGCGCTCACTCTCTGCTCCGCAGTGCTATCTCTTCACCTGTGTGCGCTCCGGAGGAGTCGCATAGAGGCGCAGGGATTGCGGACAGTGCCCAGGCCAGCGCAGCGCCCGGACACTGTGCGCTGTAGTCGGCCTTCAGTTATATGCGCTCCCTGAGGAGCCGCATATAGCTGAAGCGTCCCTGTCGGCGCATGGGCCATCGCAGCGCCTGAGCGCCGACAGTGACTCGAGTATAAGCCAAGGCCGGATTTTTCAGCACATTTTTTGTGCTGAAAAACTCGGCTTATACTCGAGTATATACGGTAATTTGTAAATTGGTTAAATGTCTTTGTTACAGACTCACTTCCAAATACTTATGTACAGACTATGGGACACTATTTGCACACACATGAATATTAAGTTCAAATGGGATTTACTTACGATACATTTAATAAATGTCATAGGAATATACAGTAATGTAACGTTTTGTAGTGTAGGTTTTGCCTAGGGTTTAGATTTAGGCGGGGCCGCCCTTTTCATGGCGATGTCCCCGTAGTCAGGCAGGTCTAAGTTAGGGTGAGTTAGGTTCTAATTTCCCTTACAGGTATTTTACCCTATATATATCTTTGAACTGAGCGGCCTTCCTTGGAGGGGTCAACTAATCGTGAGTTCCTTTTCTAAACCGTTAGGTTTTTTGTATCACTGTATTGTTGGGGATTGTTTAATTATTTCATTTTAGAATTTATTCAATAAATGTTATGTTTTAATTGGGTTATGATTGCTGTGATATCCGTTTTGGACACCCAATGTTCACTATAATAAGCTGCAGTGATTTACCTCTGGCTAGCACAAGGAGGGCTGTGCAGCCCTCCACAGAAATGCCTCCCCACACCATTACTGACCCACTGCCAAACCGCTCATGCTGGAGGATGTGGCAAGCAGCAGAATGTTCTCCACGGCGTCTCCAGACTCTGTCATATGTGCTCAGTGTGAACCTGCTCTTACCCATGAAGAGCACAGGGCGCCAATCTTGGTGTTCTCT
Organism: Phyllomedusa bahiana; assembly: GCA_025379985.1. NCBI lineage: Eukaryota > Metazoa > Chordata > Amphibia > Anura > Hylidae > Phyllomedusa > Phyllomedusa bahiana. The sequence continues at coordinate 32,141 of JAODAL010037301.1, forward strand.
GGCGTAAGCACAACACCGACTTATGGACATCGGGCCTTCATACCACCCTCATGGAGTCTGTTTCTGACAGTTTGAGCAGACACATGGATATAAGTGGCTGCGGTAGGTCATTTTGCAGGGCTCTGGCACCGCTCCACCTTGCACAGAGGAAGAGATAGCGGTCCTGCTGCTGGGTTGTTGCCCTCCTACGGCCCACTCCACATCTCCCAGTACCTATTCCATGCTCTGGACTCTGTGCTAACAGACACAGCTAACCTTCATGCCACAGCTTGCATCGATGTGCCATCCTGGACAAGCTGCACTACCTAAGCAACTTCTGTGGGTTGTAGACACCGCCTCATGCTACCTCTAGGGGTGAGAGCAATGACAAAATGCCAAAATGAGCAAAAACTGCCAAAAAGGATGACAACAGAGAAGGTCTGTAGTCACCACCTGCAGAACCACTCCTTTGTAGGGGTTGTCTTGCTAATTGCCTATCATTTCTACCTGTTGTTTGTTCCATTTGCACAACAGCAGGGGAAATTGATTCATAACTGCACAGGTTGATTTCACAGAAGTGTGAATTGTTTTATATTGTGTTGTTTTAGTGTTCCCTTTATTTTTTGAGCAGTGTACAATGCAGAATATATTACAGTTCTTGCTTACAAGATAACATCATATACGTGAAGGACAGCAATGCCTGTATGGAATTGACTGTATGCTCACCAAATCTTGCCTTTGTGCCACTAAGATTTATCATTTCTCTTTAGCATCTGTGCATTTCTTACGGGCCCCACTTCTTGCATATGCATTCTGCAAGAAAATCACAGAACAACTTGTGTAAAACCTTTTGTTCAAGCATACAACATTTAGGTGTCATTTTCATGCTGGATACAGTATGACATTAAGTACTGCCTCACCACCAAAAATACATAAGGCTCTGTTAACGCTTTGTTTAACCCCTTCCTGATGGCCAGTCATAATAATATGGCTCTAAGTGTTTTCCCTCCTTGCCTTCCCAGAGCCGTAAATGTTTTGTTTTTCCACCTACATAGACATATGAGGGCTTTTATTTTGCGGGACAAGATGTACTTTCTAATGGTGTTATTCATATTACCATAGAGTATATTGGGAAACGGCAAAAAAAATTCGAAGTGGGGCAAAATGTGTAAAAAAAACAACTTGCGCCATGTTTGCGGGAGTTTTTTTTTTCTTTTTACGCCATTCATTCTACGGTACAAATTATGTGTTCTCTGTATTCTATTGATACGCATCCGCCAATACCAAACATGTACGGTTTCCGTTATGTTTTGGTACCATAAAACATTTTCTATTTTTAAACTTTGCTCTGTGGCGCTCTTTTGTGTGACCAATAACTTTTTTGTACTAACACCTACGAACATCAGTGAGTGGGCATTTTTTGCAGGCTGAAGTGTACTTTTTATTGCTAGCAGTTTGGAATGCATGCAACTTTTTGGATGACTTGTTTCCAGTTTTTATAGGATTTGATATGACCAAAAAACTGCAATTTTGGCGTTTGGAATTTTTTTTCTACGGTGTTCAGTGTATGCGATTAATTATGTTATATTTTAATAGATCGGACTTTTTCGGATGCGGCGATACCAAATATGTGTAACTTTTTTATTATTTTATGTTTTTTATTTGTAAAATGGCGAAAGGGGGATGATTTTAACTTTTAATACTTTTAATTTTTTTTTACACTTTAAAACATTGTTTTTTTTTACTTTAACTTTGAGTCCCCCTAGGGTGCTTCACCACTAGGGGGCACGATCGTTTATACAGCCTAATGCATTGCATAGACAATACATTAAGGTGCACCAAGATGGCGGTTTCCCCTGCCTGGGGCTGGAAGCGGGGCAATCGAAAACATGGCAGCAATGGAAGCCTTTACAAGGCTTGCAGCTGCCATGTTCAGCGATCGGATCCCCGCAATTTTACTGTGGGGGCTCCAATCGCAGTGAGGGACGGTGCACGGCACTGTTTCTCATTCATTTAGACGCTGCAGCCATCTTTGCCGCGGCATCTAAAGGGTTAAACAGCGCTGGAGGGGGGGGGGGGGCGCTGCGATCCCGCTTCAAAGCCGCTGACTGGCATCAGGACGTATGGATACGTCCTATGTTGGTAAGCGGTTAAAAGGAATGTGTCATCAAAATATGACTTATTATTTAACTCACGTTTTTATGTTAAAAACATTTTTTTAGTTTTTTTTTTTTATATTCCATATCACTTTCAATATTTTTTTAATAATTCTTAAGTCCTGCAGTTTTCACTTTGGCTACTAGGCCTAATAATAGTCTGACACTTCCTGTTCTGTGGAGAGAGATTTTCCATCCTCTGCTCATTATTAGCACAAGCAGGGTCAAACTGAAAGGAGACGCTAATGTGTATAGATAACACAGGATCCACCAGTCACAATAGAAGATAGTCACAGTTCACCCTCTCTCCCTCCCTGCACACTGACTTATTCCCAGGTCACAGAGCATGACTAGAAAACTCTCCTATAGGAGTCAATTGGACTTAGTCAGTCTTAAGGCTCCTATGTGCATGAAGCTGCTGTAAAGTATCTCTCTAAATGCTGTTAAAGCAGTACAGGCAGGGAAACTGTCCCCACAATCATATACAGACTACTGAATTGAGAAATCTACAATCAGAAAATAAAAACAGCTAAGAAAAAAAGAATATGGATCAGGGTCTTGATTTAATAAGTAAAAAAAAAAAAAAATTGGCAACAGATCCCCCAGATCCTCCAAGCACACATGTCTACGAGCCCTCATGTACTCAGTGTATGCCAATAATGTCTTTGTAGCATACACTGGGCTGGTATGCATTATTTCACTGTATAGGAAAGCAAAGTTGATTACATTTCCTATGTAGAGGGACACAATAACATTTGGAATTTTGCACTTACTGTAAAATCCTTGTCTTGACTGATTCATTTGGGGGACACAGCAGCTTTGGTAAAGGTCCTTGCCCTAGGAGGCTCACATTTGGCGGAACCAAACGTATTGGATCCTCCTGATGAACTATATCCCTCCTACTAACGCAAGGCAATTCAGTTGGTACAAAAGCCGTAGCAAAGACGATAAACCATAGTCGGACTCCAAGGAGAAAACGTCAAATGGGAATCAAAGAAGGCAATAAAAAAGGGAGGGACCTGTGTTTCCCAATGAATCAGACGAGAAAACATTTTTACGGTAACTACAAAAATCTGAATATCTCGTCAAAATCATTGGGGGACACAGAACCTTGGGATGTCCAAAAGCAGTCCCATAGGGTGGGAAAAAATTAGAAACCAAAAAATTAACAGCAGTGTGAGCCAGTTAGCACGCCACTACCTTATGATCTAGGCCAAAGAGCGAAACTAGAAATATATATACAGTAATATATAATATATATATAATATTATATTATATATATATATTATAATATATATATATATATATATATATATATACACAGTGAAGGAAATAATTATTTGATCCCTTGCCGATTTTGTAAATTTGCCCGCTGACAAGGACATGAAGAGTCTATAATTTTAAGGGTAGGTTAATTTTAACATTGAGAGATAGAATATCCAAAATAAAATCCAGAAAATCACATGGTATACATGATATAAATTTATTTGGATTTTGCTGAGAGAAATTAGTATTTGACCCCCTACCAACCAGTAAGAGTTCCAGCTCCTACAGACCAGTTAGACGCTCCTAATCAACTCGTTACCTGCATTAAAGACAGCTGTCTAAAATCGCTTCTTTTAATATAGAATCAAGAGAGCAAACATGGTGCAACGTTTTGGCTCAAAAAACACAGCAGAGCCTTTTTCAAGCATAACCATCCAGCTTCAATTGTCACAATATATATGCTTACTAAGTAACCACCCCTATTCAAATCAGCCAATGAAACATTGTGCATTAATGTGCAATCATAAATGACTACATAACATATACAAATAACTGTGTTTATAACATTAAAAATTTCCATAACTTACATACAACATTCATGGGGGACCAATCGAGAGGATGCATATGTCTCGGCATCTATGTTCCTCAAAAGCGCATGTCAAATGCCCATGCGCATGTCAAGTAACGTCGGTCTCCATACAACTGAAGTGCGCATGTCTGTGAGGACACGCACCTCAATGGGAATACCGGACTCGGCGCGTCAAACGCGCATGCTCTAAGCCGCACATCCCGATGATTAACTGCATTGCAAGATGTATCGAATTAAGAAAACCATTAACCAAAATGTCTTGTTTTACGTCTTGTTCTTTAGACATAATGATGCTCATAGGTCCTAGGGTGTACTAATTATAGAAATCGGGCATATAGGATCTTTATGCCTACATATCTTACCACGTGCATCCGGGAAAAGGGATGTCATAATATACAACATACCCCCCCCCTTAGCTACGATGACACCCTCATCACCTCGCAACACACATTGTGTGAGCATGGGATGATGTGCAAGATATTATACGGCAAGCTGTCCTTTACCCATATATCATAGTGTCCCAAATATGGACCAAAATAATGAGCACATATCACCATTATTCTATAAATAATTGAATAAACACCTTTCCATTCATATAGCGGTATCAAAGAGAGTATGGAGGAAACATAGAAAGTCATCTCATTAGGTCCCATTCATCCATTTTTCACCTATGGAAACAAAAAAAATTATATATAAAAAAATATAAAAAAACAAGATGTAAAGGTGAAGTGCATTAAAACCATTAAAAACAATTCAAGCACAATATATATAAATACGCAGGGAACACTAGAGCTATTTGTGTTAAATTCAATATTAAGTCCAATCGGATGCAAAGAATTCAATTCAAATATCCACCTAAGTTCCTTCTTTAATAATAATTTCTCTCGATCACCACCCCGTCTCATCATTGGAACATGATCAATCACCCTAAATCTTAGTTGCGAAATAGAGTGATTACACTCAATGAAATGTCGTGCTACAGGTAAGTCCATCATTCTCCTGCGTATAGTACTTTTGTGTTTATTAATACGCTCCCTAACCTCCATTGTAGTCTCTCCTACATAGATCTATACCACTATGGACTCTGACTCAACGGATGAATCAGTCAGATCTGATTTTTTAGAAATGCGGGGCCGAGAAAGAGGAGAAGCCTCAGGAGAGGCGGCAGGAAACATCACAGAGCCCAGAAAAAGGAATCAGAAAGGCAGATTGAACAAACAGAGGGAGGACTTAGGAAGACCGATTACCAGGGGACATCCCCAGAAATAGACAACGAGGTGAATCTAGTTGTGAATATCTCCTCTATCACTTTATCTGATCTACAGACTTGGGTATTGAATAAAGGACTGTCATTTAGTCCATCAGCTTCATTTGATTGGTTTCAGTTTGAACTGGATCTGCAAAACTTTTTTAGACGGTTACGTTTAAAAGTTTTTTTTCATGGTAAGAATAGTGATGAGGGAGCTAACATGCCAAGCTCGGAGGGGGTAGGTAGTATGGTTAAAGGAACTAGGTTTGAGATCTAAAAGTAATTTTCTTCCTCCACAATCTAATCATATAGTGGAGACATACATCAAGTTAACATCGGATAGGATGAGTAAGCTTAAAGAACAGCATGATTCAAGTCGACCTAATTTGTCTGCAGGTGAAAAGAAAGCTTTGAAAGAATTAATGAATAATCCTTTGATTGTTGTGAAGCCAGCAGACAAAGGGGGAGCAGTCGTGGTTATGGACAGAGTGAAATATGACCTTGAGATGCGTCGGCAATTAGAAGATGAGGAAGTCTATACTCAATTGAGTGGTGATCCAAAATTTAAAATCATGAAGGAAATTAATGATGTTGTTGATAGGGCTATATGTGAGAAGATCATTGATGACAAATTAGGTAATTTTCTCAAAATTACATCTCCTGTTACTCCAGTACTATACATTCTCCCCAAAATACATAAAAGCTTGATAGATCCACCGGGTAGACCGATAGTATCTGGCCGAGGTTCGATATTTAGTAATATAGCTATCTTTTTAGATAAGGTACTCAGGTCCTTTGCCACGGCTGCTCCCTCATATATTAGGGATACATCAGATTTCTTGTGTAAATTACAGAATGTTGTCCTACCAGAAGGTTCTATGCTAGTTTCATTTGACGTGGTCTCACTATACACCTCCACTGAGCATGTGGCTGCCTTGTCTGCAGTGTCCGGTTCGCTGACTGGCGCAGGTTGTGCTCGGAGTTACTCCAACTTCATCCTCACACTCTTGGAGATTGTCCTCAGGAGGAATTATTTTCTCTTTGGGGACAATTTTTATCTCCAGAAGAGGGCCACTGCCATGGGGTCCAATGTGGCCCCCACATATGCTAAAATCTTTATGGCAGCTGTTGAGGAGGAATGTATATATCATTCTGGGTTCTCGGAGCACATCCTGCGTTGGTGGCGATATATTGATTACATTTTTTTTATTTGGACTGGCTCATTGGATGAACTGGAGCTTTTCCATGTTTTTTTGAATAGTTACAGAACAGGTTTGAAATTTACTAAAGTTTTTTCGAGCACTTCTATTGAATTTTTGGACACAAGAGTTTATATCAAAGGAAATAAGTTGGAAACTGATTTGTAGGTGAAAGAGACGGACAGAAACAATCTTTTGAAATATTAAAGTTATCACCCTAGACACATGGTAGACTCATTACCCTGGAGTCTATTGAGCGTGAGGAGAAATAGTTTCAGAGGAAATTAAGGTAGATGGTAAGGTTGAGGAGATGTGTGATACATTTATCCACAGGGGTTATCCTAAACTATTACTTAATAGATTTAAAGAACGGGTTAAAAAATAGATTGGATATTTTGCATCCTCAGGTAAAGAAAACTAATCAATGAATCCCCTTTGTTTCCACATATGGTAAAATTGACCCTAAGATAGCTGAAACATTGAGGAAGGAATGGCACATTTTACAAAAGGGTTTTCCAGATATTGTGGAATTCTCTGAAGTCCCGATGATGGCCTATAGGAGGAGTAAAAATCTACGTGATAAATTAATTAAAGGGGTTGTCTCACTACAAGGATTGCTTTTTATGTTAAAGATCTTGCAAAAACAAGTCACTTTGCAATATGTGTCCATTAACCCCTGTCCAAACCCATTCCTAGATATCCCCTCTTGAATGGGCTGCATCAGCTCCTCAGATCGCTCTAGTTACAGACCTGTTCTCTCTCTCCTGATAGGCTGCCAGCACTGGTCGCTATAGTTACAGACCTGGTGTTCTCAGCAGCTCTTCACTGCAGGCCAGTAAACACCCCTGAATTCAAAAATGAAATTGAGAAAACAGGAGTGAGGTAAGATGAATCGATGTAGTGAGACAACCCCTTTAAGTCTGATCTTCCGTCCCCTATAGGGATGAGACAATCTTTTTTGGTACCTCCTAAGATGGGCAATTTTCCATGTCTAAATTGCAGTAATTGCAATCATATGATTAAGGGAGATATGTTTCATCATCCTATGTCAGGTAAACCTATTACAATCAGAGGGAGATTTAAATGTCGGACTTCCTATGCCATTTATATGATTTTTTGCCCTTGTAGCAAGATCTATGTAGGAGAGACTACAATGGAAGTTAGGGAGCGTATTAATAAACACAAAAGTACTATACGCAGGAGAATGATGGACTTACCTGTAGCACGACATTTCATTGGGGTTTAAACACTTTTATTTCGCAACTAAATTTAGGGTGATTGATCATGTTTTCCCAATGATGAACAGGGTGGTGATCAAGAGAAATTATTATTAATGAAGGAACTTTAGGTGGATATTTGAATTGAATTCTTTGCATCCAATTTGGACTTAATATTGAATTTAACACAAATAAGCTCTAGTGTTCCCTGCGTATTTATATATATTGTGCTTGAATTGTTTTTAATGCACTTCACCTTTACACCTTGCTTTTTTATATATAATTTTTTTTTGTTTTCCATAGGTGAAAAATGGATGAATGGGACCTAATGAGATGGCTTTCTATGTTTCCTCCATACTCTCTTTGATACCGCTATATGAATAGAAATGTGTTTATTCAATTATTTATAGAATAATGTGATATGTGCTCATTATTTTTGGTCCATATTTTGGACCCTAGATATATGGATAAAGGACAGCTTGCCGTATAATATCTTGCACAAACCCCCCTCATCCTAACAATGTGGGGGTTGCAGGTGTGAGGGTGTCAATCGTAGCTAAGGAGGGTAATGTTGTATATTATGACATCCTTTTTCCCGGATGCACGATGTAGGAAAATGCAGGGAAAAAAATCCTATATGCCCGATTTTTATAATTAGTACACCCTAGGACCTATGACATCATTATGTCTAAAGAACAAGACGTAAAACAAAACTTTTGATTAATGGTTTTCTTTTTTTAAAACATCTTTCAAAAGCAGTTAACATTGGATGTGCGGGCTTAAGCATGGCTT
>JAODAL010037302.1:0-40587 GCA_025379985.1 Phyllomedusa bahiana
TCATCAGGATCCATTCCCGATTATTTTTGATAAAAGTCAAACGATCCACATTATCTGTGGAAAGGGGGGATGCGTTTGTCTGTAATGACCCTCCGGGCTGTGTAAAGGGTTTCCCCGCTCAGATTTTTCACGCTGGTTTGCGGGGCCCGGGACAACACCTCTATGGCGGGTGAGCCAGCTCGGGCCTTTCGCCCAAATTTTGGGGGAAAACCCAGAAGGTTATTGGGCCCGGAAACATTGCAAAAAATCGGTTTTTGGGGACGCAGTAGTCGTGCACCATGATCTTAAGCAAATTTTGTGTTTTGGATGTGTCCCCTGCATTGCATGCGTTGGTAAATTTGGGGGTAAACAAAAAATTGCCAGAGGTCCCCCAATTAGGCTTCCGCCCCCTTTTGCCTGCTGCTGCCGCCTACCCCTACTTGGCCTCTACTGCTTTTTCACGTCGTGATGTTTTTTCCCCACCGTGCCCTTTTTGGGAAAATTTTGAAGCAAAACCCCAAAAAAGATGCTCCAGTTGATAATCAGCAAGGTCCCCTTTTTCCCTGCATTTTTACTCTCTTTTTTGGGGGGTGGAAGGAAAGTGGAGTTTTGTTTTTTCCCGGGATCTAGGAGGGTGGCCCCCCAGTAAATTGTTGTTAAATTTTGAGGGCCCTTAATGCGAGGTTTTTTGGAGGAAATGGAAGCATCCAAGAACCATGTGAGAGATGGGGGCCCTTGATTTCCCAGCCATTTCCCTTGTCACCCAGCCCTCGTTTCGGTCTCTTTGTTAGAGCCGTCCACAGCCCCCTGACCTGTGTGGGGGACGGTCTCCACGGCAGATTAATGTCACCCCGGCCTGGTGTCTCTGGGCACGTGATGCCCAAGAGGCCCTTTTGGGGGAAAAAAAAACCCCTTTGCCTTTCCCTGGGGTTTTAAAAGAGCGTCCCGGCAAACCCTGGGGAGCCCCCCGTCACCCCAGAAAAACTTCCACCCAGCTCACCCAGTGAGCGTCACAGAGATAAAAGGGGCCCTTGGCCGTGTTTAAATAGTCCATTTTGTCGGTGGTCAGAGGGAAATTTTCCGGCACAGATGCGAAAAACGCGCCTTGAAATTTTAGTGACCCGTGGTGGCCAGGGCAGGGCGGCTTTTTGGCAAAGAAAGGCCTGCTGGGGTTTCTGGTTTGGGGGGCCAGGAAAGGGGGCCATGACGTGGGGGAAAACCCATCTGTTTTCCACCGACGGAAAGGGCCCAAATTTAAAAGGGCCAAAAAAGCCGGGCCCCAATCCCGACATTCAGGCTTTTCCCTTTGGGGGATGGTTTGGGTTAAAGTGTTTCTTCTGCCCCCCCAAATTTGGAAGCCCAAAAAGGCTGGCTGCTAGACGGCTGATTGTGCGGGGGTTGGCAGGTCGTCAAACTGGCGGAAGGGGAAGGGGAGGGATGGGTTTTTTGGTGGTGCTTTGGTCCAGGGGGACGGTGGAGGCGGGAAGCGGAGGCTGTTTAAAGGAATCATGACTCTGAGAGAATGGGAAAGCTGGGGAAGTTTGGGTTGGTGGCGGAGGAGGAGGGGCGGGAAAGAGGGTTGGGGGAAAAAATTGGTTGGGGGCCCGGGCGTCTTTTCTGGCCTTTTTTTGGCCAAGTGTTCCCTCCATTTCAACTCAGCTTTTCGCTCCCATGTGATGGGGACATGTTGGTGGGGGTTTAAACCCCTTTTAAAAAGGTTCTTGCCTTTTTAAAGCTTTTAAAGGGAAAAAGGCGGCATATGACATCGCTGGGAGAATCAGAGGCTTGGTCAAAAAAGGGCCCCCAGGCTTGAGAGGTCCTGGACCTTTTTGACGGCGTTTAACCGAGGAGGGGGGGGGTTTGCGCCTGCCCGTGGTGGGGGGGGGAAAACCCCCAAAATAAAGGGGAAATTTTGAAACCCGGCCCTCCCCCTTTTTAAAGGCGGGACCCCTTTACGGGACACTACCCCTTCGTTTTTCCCCCTCGCCCAGTGAGAACGCTCGAAGCAAATTCTGTGGAAAAAAACCAGGAGGATCCGAAATTTTTCGTAATAATCATAAATAAACACAGGTAAATTTGGGTTCGTCCTGATTTCGGCACCCAAAAGGGTGCGGGTTTCAAGCAAGGGGCACTGCAAGGCGTTGCCGACCGCCCGGGATTTTTGCCGATTGCCCGGGGTTCCTTACCTCCTCTGTTTGGATCAAAAAAATGGGGGTGACCCGATAAACCCTTCCTCTTGCCCTTTTAAACATCCCTTTCTGCCCCCCAACCCCCATTTTGTCATCAAAGAGGTCCGCGAAATGGATTATCCAAGTGGGGGGTACTTGAGTTGACATTTGGGCTGCTTCATGTTGGAGGGGAGGTGATGATGCTGAGGGACGACTTTTTGGAGGCCGGGGACTCTCGGGGACGGGGAAAAGGAAAAAACCTGTTTGCAGGTTGCTTTTAACCACAAAGGACGGGTTGGCGCGCTGTTCTTTACTGAGATTACGGGAACCGGGACCCAGCGAGGGGCCCAAGGCCTGACGGCCCTGAAAACCCAAACCCGATCCACTGGCATGCGTGTTTTTCCCCCCAGACTGGAAGGAAGCACCTTCTCTCGTACCTTTCCCCCCTTGCCCAACCCCCGCCCTTTGCCCCCTTTCCCCCCCTTTGCATTTTGCTCCATGTTCAAAAAGAAAAAAAATTTTAAAGGGAAGGGTTTAGGGAAAGATTTTTTGAAAGTTCTTATTAAAAAAATGGCAAATCACAGCTATTTTTTAAATCCCTCAAATTTTTTTAACACCCAAAACTAGGATTAGAAACTTAAATGTTTCAAACCCTTTTTTACCTGGGGAAAAATGCGGTCTAGGGGAAGAACCCGTAAGAAAAAAATAAAACAGTGTTTTCCTTCAGTCCCAGGGTTTTTACAACTCCCCATTTGGGACTGGGGAATTGATGGGTTTTCAAACAAATTTATCATAAAAGGGTCCCGCTTCTGCCCCAAAAACTGAGTTTTCAACAGCCCAAAAAAAACCCTATGAAAAAAAGTTACAGGGATAAAAAGAATTGCTTTTTTTTTTGAAAGGCAATGAAAAATGAGAAAGTTGTTAAAAAATTTTTTTCTATCAGAAATTGTCGTAAAAACGTGGTTTTATTTAAAAAAAAATTTAGCGCCGAAACCCACGTGCAATACAGCTATTTAAAAATTTTTTCGGATAAAAAAACGGTGGTTTTTGCACCCCAAAAAAACCCTGTTGTCCCCTACAAAAAAATTTTTGTGTTCAAATTTAAGTACAAGGGGGCTTTGGAAAAAAAATGGGCCGAAACCCAAAATAAAAAAAAATCCCCATTTTAAATGTTACGGATAATAAAAAGGGGGGTTTTTGCACCTGGGGAAATTCAAAATGCAATTTTCTAGCAAATTTTTTGTATGGTTTTAAAATCCGGGACAAGATTGGGCCTTTTTTAAAAAAATGGGGCCCGGCCCAAAGTGAACAAAAACCTAATTAAAAATTTTGTACGGATAAAAAAAACGTGGGGTTTTTTCACCTATAAAAATTTCACCTGCGGTGGGAAAAGAAAATTTTGTATTTCCCATTTTTGAGTACAAAGTGGGTCTTTGAACAAGCTGGGTGCGCCAAAGTGAAAAATACGGAATTAAATTGTGTTTTGTTTAAAAGTTTGGTGTTTTTTCACCTATAAATACACCCGCAATTATAGCAATTTCTGTTTTTGGGAAAATCCGTTTCAAGATTGGGCTTTTAACAAAAATGGCCCGTTTCCCCAAAGTAAAAAAAACCCAAATTAAAAAAGTATACGGGTAATTAAAAACCCTGGTTTTTTTCACCTATAAATACACCTTTCGGTGAATAGAAAAGTTCTGTATCCTATTATGGTACAAAGTGGGGGCTTTTTGAAAAAAAGTTTGGGGTGCGCCAAAGTTTAAAAACAGGGGAAAATAAATTGTTGTGCTGTTTTTAAAAAATAGGTGGTTTTTGCACCTTTTTAAAAACACCGTAAAAACTGACAAAAATTTTTTTATGGTAATACCATAAAGATGGGTCCCTTTTAACCTAAAATGGCCTGGGCCCCCAAATGAAAAAAAACCCAATTAAATTTTTGGGAAAGGATAATTAAAAAAGTTTGGGTTTTTTTACCTTAAAAACACCTGCGGTGACTAGAAAAGTTTCTGTATCCCATTGTGAGTACAAAATGGGTCTTTGAACAAAGCTGGGCTGCGCCCCAAAATGAAAAAACACGGAATTAAATTGTGTACTGTTTTAAAAAATTTGGTGGTTTTTTTCACCAAAAAATTTTCACCTGCAATTACTAGCAAATTTTGTATGGAATATCCGTTTCAAGATGGGTTTTTTTAACAAAAAAAGTTCCCCCGGGGCCCAAAGTGAACCAAAAACCCAATTTAAAAATTTTTGGGACGGTGATTTGGAAAAATTCTGTATCCTATTGTGAGTACAAAAATGGGTCTTTGAACAAAAACTGGGCTGCCCCCAAAGTGAAAAAAAACCCGGGAAATTAAAAAAGGGTATGTTTTAATTTGGTGGGGTTTTTTTCACCTATAAAAAACCTGCGGTGCTAGGAAAATTTTTGGATCCCATTGAAAAAACAAAAATGGGTCTTTTGAAAAAAATGAGCTGCGCCCCCAAAATGAAAAAAAAAACCCAAATTAAATCCCCTTTTACAGATAATAAAAGGTGAGTTTTGGAAAACCCTTTTAAATTTTAACCTTTCAAAATTACTAGAAAAGTCTTATCCTTTAAAAATAAGTACAGGCCCGCACAAAATACAAGCTAATATTTTACCAAAATGGCCAAAAAAAGTTAATAAAAAGCCCTTTCAAATGCGGGTTTAAAGGAGTTGGGGGCCTTTTCCAAATTCCATCTCCCTTTCCCAAAAACCTGGGATTTGGGTTTCCCGCCCGTCTGTCTGTGTTGGGCCCAACCCCCCCCCACCCCCAAACCCCCGTGGTGTACAGTGCTAGTGTCCCCTTTTTTTAAAAAACTCAGCCAAGTAACAAAAACTGAAATCTCTAATCTACCTAAAAATTTTAATTTCACAGCTAAAAAACATAGTTGTCTGGTGAACAAAGAGAACAGTTTTTGTGAAACGTTTTGAGGAGGACCGAAAACACGTCTGTCTTATGGGTTAAAACGAACACCACTTAAAGCTGGAAGGAAAGGGGCTTTTTTCTAAAGTTTAAAAAGAGGGTCATTGGATTTTTCCAAACCCCTCCCCAAACCCTTAAAACCCTTCCCCGTCATTATACCTGGGCATGCTGTCTTGCATTTTTATTTATGTTGCAATAAAAAATTTGTTATTTTAATTTTGGCCTTTGGGTTCTGGGGTAAATTCCTTTTTTTTTTGGGTTTTTTCTACTCCCCCCCTGCCGGAGGATCTGTTGCAAACCTTTTTTGAAGCGGTGAGCTGAATTTTCCCTTTTATGTGGGCATCCCCGTCAAAGACATCCACAAAACCCTCTCACCCCGGGTCTATTCATCCCAAGTGATTTGCTGGCCCCCCAAAATGAAAGGAAGCGCGGGGAAAAAGGTGCGATTTTTAATAGATTAGTGCAGGAAATTTTTAAACCCAAATTTTCCCCGGGGATCGAAAAAAAAACCGGGTCAACATAAAAAAAAAGTTTTCCCATTTCAAAATTTTTCGATAATAATCGCCCCAACACTATTTTTGATATATGTTTGGGTTTAATTTTTTTTCCCTTCACATTTTTGAGACATTGAAATCGGGTTTTATACCACTTTAATTTTTTCTCTTTATTCATTCCCTTTTAAAGACCCACTTTTTTTTCTGATTCACTAAAATGTTAATGCATTTTCGCTGAATTTTCCCCCCTGTCGCCCGATTTGGAAAAAAACATGTTTGGCGCAATTTTTTTTTTTTGCGTCTAAGTTCCCGCCCCCTGCGCCTCACCCCTGCCGAGGAGCAGGGGAACTTTACACCGCATGTATGGCGCACCTGGGGGGCGGGAATTTTTCCGATCCCCCCGGAAAATACATGTTAGGCGCATTCCATCTGCCCCCTTTAAATCCCCCACTGTGCCTCAATCCCTGCCCAGGTGCGGGTACTTTACACCCCATGTATGAGGGGTCTTCCCGGCGCCCACCCTTTAAAAGAGGCGCAGGGTTTCAATCTAAAAACGGGCTTGGGAAAAAGTGTGCTCCGATGCCCCGAGCTTGATACATGGCCCCCTTTAGTGTGAAAAAGTGAAAAGGGGAAAAAAAAAAGTAAAAAAACAACAACAAAAATTGAAAAAAAAAAAAAAAATCTGCAGGGAATTTATTTTGGGAAACTCAAAAATATGCCCCAAAGTTACCCAAATTTTCCCGCATTAAAAAAAATCCTCATACAAATGTTTTATTGAAAAAAATAAAAAAAGGGTTTCAACTGTTGAAATGTAAAAAAAGGAAAAAACTAAAAAAAAAATTCTGGGCTTAAAGGGCCCTTTTTCCCGTCTGGTGCTTAAAGGGAAATTTAAAAGCCCCTGTCTTTATCCGGGTTTTTTAGAGGCTGGGAGTTACCCCTCTTCCTGGGACCCGTTTACATTGTTTTTCAGAGTATTGTAAGAAATCTAATGGAAATTTCTATGGGCAGATCCCAAATAAAAAATTATATTAAAGGGGTGTTTCCAAAAAGTAAGTTCGTTTTTAAATTTCCAAAAGGATATTTCCATGAAAAATTGATAGGAGTAAGGGCCACCTCTGAGACTCACATCTACCTAGGGATTGGGCACCGAGTGCCAGCTCAGAACAGAGAGTCGGTTGTGCTTCTGTTCTATTGGAATTCCCCAAACACAGCGAACACCCTTGCTCCCCCATTTTCCCCAGAACGCCAAGAGAAAAAGGGGTCATGTGCAAGTTTCAAAAACCCGGGTCTCCCTTCCCCAGCAGGAGGGCTATCGGTTTGGGGGGTTTTTCCCAAGATAGGCGCGTGGAATATCCCTCTCATAGTTTCCATTTAAAAAGGCCATAATAATGAAAAATTTTTTTTTAAAAGAAAAATTGGGGGGGAAATTTTTAATCAAGGGGTTTCCCTGAAATTTTGTAACCCCCCTTTTGGGGTTCCCCTTTCAGCTCTTTGGGGCAACCCTAACATAAAAGGAAGTAAGGGAAAAAAAACATTTTTGGGCTTATGAATTTTAATACTTTCCAAAAATTTGCTATTTCTTTTGTACCCAAATTTGGGAAAAACTAGATCACACCGAAACAACTGTTTTGGACCTGTAAGATAAGGGGGCGAAAAGTATAGATTATGTTTGATAGTGTGTAAATGTTTATTTTATTTTTATTTTTGTTACAATTTGTCTAGGATGGGAGGGAAACGATTCTAAACGAAGTGGAATTTTGTTTTTGAATTTCAGGGGGAAAAAAACGGTTTTTTGAAAAGAAGTCGAAACTTTGGGGGGTTTCTTCGGATTTAACGACAGTGTTTCTTTTGATTGAAAAAAATGGCTGCAAGCACCCTGGCCCCTACATGGGGCCAAAACAATCTGGGAGGGGAAAAAGGGCTTGCCCGAAAGCATTTTGCAGAGATGAAGCCAATCAGAGGGGCCGGCGGGGGTTCTGTGATTTTCCCCAGCACTATAAAAAGGGCCCGGGGGCGCGGCTGGGGAGGGTTTTAAAAAAAATCCCCTCACCCGTTTCTGATCAGGGGAAAGGGGCTGCCGGGCTGATTGTGATAGCTCTTTCTGAAGAAATGATTTTTATACAGCGATTTTTGTGAGGTGTCTCAGCTTGTCTCAGAGACTGTTCTCTTAATGTTCTATTTCTGATTTTTTGGGGTATTGGATCTGAAATCCAGTGTGCGTCCACTGCAGCTGCATATACATTCAATATCCAAGTGGGATCTAAGCCAGTTCCTGTTGTATTCATTTAAAGAAACAGCGTTTTTACAATACAAATACCACTTCATTTTTGGCTGCTCAATTCTATTGCGCAATTTACATCCAGGGGTTAATTAAGCATTGTTTTGCTGGTGTGCTGACCCCAAGAAACCGTCATTTTCAACGCCAAAATATATACATTTTTCCTGTAGCATAATTCACAAGCGAAGGTTAATTACAATTTTATCTCTTGTTGTGTGGCGTAGAAAAAAACGCAATTGTAACACGCTACAAAGCTACTAGTTTGTGGTGGCCCAATTGTTTGGTGCAATTTACATCCAGGGGTTAATTAAGCGTTGTTTTGCTGGTGTGCTGACCCCAAGAAACCGTCATTTTCAACGCCAAAATATATACATTTTTCCTGTAGCATAATTCACAAGCGAAGGTTAATTACAATTTTATCTCTTGTTGTGTGGCGTAGAAAACACGCAATTGTAACACGCTACAAAGCTACTAGTTTGTGGTGGCCCAATTGTTTGGCGCAATTTACATCCAGGGGTTAATTAAGCGTTGTTCTGCAGTTGTACTCAGTAAAAGAAACTTTGTTTTTCACCGCCACAGAAGAAATTCTGTAGCATAATTCATATCCGAAGGTTAATTAAGCCTGTTTGTGCTTTTATATTCAGTAAAATACACAGAGTTTTTAAACGGCACATACAAGTCAATTTTTCCTGCCCATTTGTGGAGCGCAATTTATATCCAAGGGTTACCCAAGCTTCTTAGTGGGTTCATTTGGCGTCAAATACAGGGTGTGTATTTATCATATACAGATATCTTCATCAAACAGTGTCTGTACATTTTAGAACAAACAGTATGTCAGACAGAGAGGTGGCAGGCTCTGCACCTGCGAGTGGCAGAGGCACAAACATTCCAGGCCCAGGTCGCAGCACAGCAAGGGGACGTCGCAGCAGGGGTCACTCGGTGAGGCCACAACTGCCGCTGTCATCTAGCGGCCGTGTACTGACTAGCAACCCAAGGGTTCTTGATTGGTTGACTAGGTCATCCACTTCCTCCCAGATGACATCTGACAACCCCAGCCAAGAGTCGGTGGGAACGTCAGACACAACCCTTAGTTGGCATGTCACTTGATCTTGTATGCGGCCCTCACATGTCCTCAACCCTCCTCTGTCCCATCCGGTTCCCTCAGCCAGAGATCTACTATGTGATCTGGGCTCAGCGCCACTATATAACGAGGATGAACAATTTGAGGAGGGCAGTCAGCAGCTACTTGGCAGAGAAGAAATGGGGCCAATATCCACTGCTTCTTGCAGTAGTCGGCAAAGTATAGATGTTGAGAGTGGCATGGGAGGTCATGTTGTGAGGGGTAAGCCTCTGCATACCAAGACCGGTGATGAGGACAGCAGTGACGATGAAACACAAATAGATGATGATGTAGCCGACCGCACTTGGGAGCCGGGTGAGGCAAGGGCTTCATCATCGTCAGGAGAAGAGGGCGTCAGCTTGCGCGTCAGGCAGCGGCGCAGCCAGCAAGTTGGTCGTGTGGCCGTGAGTCAGCAGGATAGCAGCAGTGTGAGGTCGGGAGCCAAGCGGCCACGGGGTAAAAAACCCGCTTCGCAGGTCCAAGAAAGTAGCGGCACATGGGCTCAGCGAGGCAGCGGCGGCAGTAGTCACTCAGTGCGGAGCGTTGGCGGTAAGATCCGATACTCGGTGGTGTGGCAGTTCTTTGCTAAGACACCGAAGGAGCAGAATATGGGTATATGTAGAATCTGTAAGCAGAAAGTGAAGCGTGGCCAGGGAGCTAACGTTGGCACCACGGCCCTGCGTCAACACATGCAGCGTCACCATCCGGTGGCCTGGGAGAAACGTGGCTCAGATGTGGTGATCCATCCTGCCGCCGCAGCAACAGCAGCAGCAGCAGCGCCCAGTGGCACGCATGCCATTGCAGCCAGTCAAGGCTCCACCACCTCTGCAGAAGGGAGCTGTTTCTCTTTGACATCATCTCCCGGACCAGATGCTCCTGCTCCTCGCTACTCATGGCGCCAGCAGTCGTTCAGCGAGGCGATTGCAAAGAGACAACAGTATGCGTCCAATCATCCTAAGGTGCAGCAGCTGACCGTGCTCCTGTCCAAGTTGTTGGTACTGCAGTCCCTCCCTTTGCAAATGGTGGACTCTGCACCATTCAGAGAACTAATGGTTTGTGCCGAGCCGAGATGGAGAGTTCCAAGCCGTAATTTCTTTTCCAAAAAGGCAGTACCAGCACTTCACAAATATGTAGAACAGAAGGTGGGCCAGTCCTTGAGCTTATCGGTTTGTTCCAAGGTGCACGGCAGTGCGGACGTCTGGAGCTGTAACTACGGTCAGGGCCAGTACATGTCCTTTACGGCCCACTGGGTGAATGTGCTTCCGGCCCAGGCACACCAACAACTTGGACAGGAGACGCCACTTTCTCCTCCACATTGTCAAACTGCTGCTCCTGCGCCAATGTCCGCCTCCTCCTCCTCCACCACCACCACCATCTCAGCCTCCACAAGTACTGCTCCATCATACCACATGTGTAGGGCACAGCGGTGTCACGCAGTTCTACACCTGGCTTGCCTCGGCGAACGAAGTCACACAGGGGAGGAACTGCTCCGCGTCATGCAGCAAGAAATCGATGTGTGGCTTTCTCCGCGCCAACTGCAAATCAGAACCATGGTGACAGACAATGGGAGGAACATGGTGTCCGCGCTGCACCGAGGAGGGATGGTCCATGCGCCCTGCATGGCGCACGTGTTCAATCTGGTTGTGAAAGGTTCCTGAAGTCTTCCACCGATCTTCAGAACATTCTGAAAATGGCCAGGAAACTGTGCATGCACTTTATCCATTCGTACAAAGCCAGGAACACCCTCCTCGAGTTGCAGAGGCAGAACGGCCTCCCCCAACACACTCTGATATGCGATGTTTCCACCCGTTGGAATTCCAGCCTGCACATGTTGGACCGACTGTATGAACAGAGAAAGGCCATTAACGATTTTTTGATGATCCAGACAGACAGAAGTACTCCCCTGTGTAACTTTGATGTCAGCCAGTGGCAGCTCATGCGTGACACCTGCCGTTTGTTGAGGCCATTCGAGGAGGTGACGTTATTTGTCAGTCGCCAGGACTACGGGATGAATAACGTCATTCCACTGCTTCATGTCCTGGAACAGATGCTGAAAAATCTGTCTGGGCAGGGGACTGGAGACGTGGCGACTACATCTCGTGGCCACATGAGTCCGGTGGGGACGGAAATGGAGGAGGAGGAGGAGGACATTGGAGCAGAAGCATTGTCTGGTGAAATGAGTGGATTTTCTACCCAGGTGACAAGAGAGGAGGAGCAGGAGCAGCTGGAGGAGGTGGATGGAGATGAGGAAGACGAGGCAACATTCCCGCTTCAGTTTTTTGGTCAGTTTTGCCCTCTTATTTGCCCAGGGAATTTTATAGTGAAGCGATTCTAAGAGCGGCGGCAGTCATCTGCGTGTCATACTAAAACACAACATTTTATGAAGACCAAACCAAGCTCCATCTGTATATTTAAGCATGGCACAACGTTCTACAGCACCCTGCAGGCTCTGTGCAGCCTGGAAATAGCTGTTTTTTTAACGTGATTCGTGCCGAAGTAATTCGGAACGAAGTTATTTTTTGCCGAGAAATTCGGCGAAGTGAACGAAACGAATTTCGGGAAATTCGCCCATCTCTAATTGTGTCTTTGTGTTTTCTGTTATATGTACAGTTGAAACCACAAGTTTCCCTCCCCTCTATAAAAAGCCCCATCTGCTGGTTTTTCTCTCTGACATGAAATCAGAATAAACCTTCCCTGCTTTAGGTCAATTAGGAACCAAAATTATTTAGATTTGCCAAGTGCCATAATAAGGAGAGAGAGAATTGTTTAAGGCATTTTATTGCTTTCTGCAAAGTAAGAAGTTTCCGTACACTGGGATTACTCTGCCTTTACACAATCTGGGACCACCCATATGATGGGGTCAGGTCTTTGGAAGCTTCTGTTTCTCGGCAACATCTAAGTTAATTATAGACACAGCTGTGGATGTATTTTATAGCACACCAGAAACACACTGCTTTTGTGTGTAACATCATGGGAAAGTATAAAGAAATCAACCAAGATATCAGGAAGAGACTTGTGGACTTGCACAAGTCTGGATCATCCTTGGATGATATCTGAAGGTGCTTTGTTCATCTGTACAAATAATTATACACAAGTACAAACAGGATGGAAATGTCCAGCCATCATAGCTCTCAGGAAGGAGACGGGTTCTATGTCTCAGTGATGAATGTGCTTTGGTCTGACATGTGCATATCAACCCAAGAACAAAAGCAAAAGACCTTGTGAAGATGCTGGCGGAAACTGGTAAGATTGAGTCATTATCCACAGTGAAACGAGTGCTGTATCAACATGGGCTGAAAGGCCGTTCTGCCAGGAAGAAGCCATTACTCCAAAAGAAGCATAGAAAAGCCAGATTCATGTTTACAAATGCACAGGAACAAAGACCTACATTTTTGGAGACATGTTCTGTGGTCTGGCGAATCCAAAATTGAAGGGGGTGGCCATAGTGATCATCACTACGTTTAGAGGAAATAGGGAGAAGCTTGGAAGCCTAAGAGCACCATCCCAAATGTGAAGCACGGGGGCAGCAGCATCATATTGTGGGGTTGTTTTGCTGCAGGAGGAACTGGTGCACTTCACAAAATAGATGGCATCATGAGGAAATAAGATTATGTGGCAATACTGAAGCAACATCTCAAGACATCGGCCAGGAAGTCACAGCTTGGGTGGAAATGGGTCTTCCAAATGGACAATGACCTGAAGCTACTGTCAGACTGGTTACAAAGTACTTAAGGAGAACTAAGTCAATGTTTTGGAGCCCTGATCTCAATCCTATTGGAAATTTATGGGCAAAGCTTTAAATGCAGGTGCGAGCAAGGTGATCTCCAAACATGGCTCAGTTACCTCAGTTCTGTCAGGAGGAATTGGCCAAAGTTCCCACCAACTCCTACAGTTTAAGGACAAAAGCTAACAAATACTAATGAGATGGTTGGAAACTTCTGACTTTGCAGAATGTAATAAAAATGCCTTAAAACAATCTCCCTCTAATTATTCTGGCATTTGGAAAATAGGGAAGGTAAAACGGGTCAGATAGTGAGAAAAACATGCAGATGGGGCTTTTTGTATAGTGGTCAGGATCTTTGTTTGTGACGGGAACCTGAGCCCATGAGTTGGATTTGTGAGATTTGAAGAAGATAAAGGCTAGTATCTGAGTTGTACACCATAACCTGGAGCCAAGAAACTGAGGAGCTGAGTTAGAGGCCAGCACCTCTGAAAGAAGAAGATTTAGACTTATGTGCAAGCCCTTGTATGAACTTTCTTAGAGCGAGGAGTTGAGCTGCGGCAAACACCTCAATGGACTATAGGCAGAAAACCAGCGCTGGGACTATTCTGTGGATGTGAAGTGTGTTAGTCCTTTGACAACAATACATTTGGTTGGTTCTGTTCCGCCACATCTACACTCACTCTGTTGATTGGGTGTTGGTCACAAGGACCCTTTGAGAGTAGGGCTTTTTTAAAACACAGTATAATCAGTGTGGATGTCATGTTGTGAGCAGTAAATATGGCCACAACTCCTATCAGTGGCCACTGATGTGGGATTCGTGGTTGGGGACTACTCATCTACGACAACAAGAATATTTTGGGGATTGTGATTGGTACTGAAGGTGAATGCCTATTAATTCTAGTCCTACTAATGGAAATATGTGACATATTTCATCATAAATCAGACTTGAATTTTTTTTTATTTTACAGGTTGCAAAAAACTATCAAAGAGTCGAGCAGTTTCACCCATGAACATGGATTTACATTCGAAATGGGAATGGAAATTTCTGTCAAGGCTGGAATTCCTAAAGTGGCTGAAAATGAATCGAAGATTACAATGAACATGAGCACCACTCACAACTGGAGCTTTACAAAAAACCAATGAAACTGAGGTAAGTCCGAGAGCTCATGCTATAGAAACACATGGCTAGATGTGTGCAAGAGCGTTGAGTGATGTATAAAGTGAAGTGTGATGACACAAAGTGGGCAGCAGATGTAAAACCAGAGAAGAACCAGGAATGAACTAAAAGGTAAAAAATAAAACCAGCCTCTCTAAACTCCAGCACCAAACGGTAACACGAGCACCTGATATGCACTTATTTGCCACTATAATTACTGCCTCCTTGTTCCTCAAACTTCTTGATAACCCCCATATACCGTCACTGGGCAATGGTCTCATTCTCTCTCTATCCTTTTTACCCTTTCATTTGACCTCCACTGCTGATCTCCAAACCCACACAAACACCTTATGCTCTATCCCACTCACATCATTTAACTCTCCCAGCTTCTCCTCATTGCTGGAGACATATCTCTCAAACCCTATTGTTATTTCACCCTTCTCTTATTGCTCAATTAGAACAAACTCCAGCAAACCTTAGAACCTGAAACCAATCCCTGACCTCTGCTAACCCTATCCATCAATCTGGAGCAGGGTTGGCTTAATGGAGATTTCTTACCATGCTGTTTCACAGGCAGCTTCAGATTTACACTGTCTTGTGAGGCTGTGGGTGGTTCTATAGCAGTGATTAGCACATCTAGCTCTTACTAGCTGATCATTACTGTGACATAAGTGCAGAATATTTCATCTGTAAGTAAAAAATGCTACAGACCTCCAAGGAGTGAAAGAGTGAAAACAACGGCTTATCAAAGGGGAGGGAGCCATTGTTTTTTTATCTGTTTAGCAGGTACAAAGAACAGACAAACAAACAAGCAGCATACACCAGGGATCCGTGGCATACATTTACAAACTGGAAGGCTCTATGCTTTCTGGAGCTATCTGTCCTTCTCTCCAGAGTCCAGAGCTCCCTGTCTCACTCTCTGGAGTCTTCTGCCCCCCCTGTCTCTCTCTATGGAGCTCTCGCCACCCAATCGCCACATAATCTGGAGCTCTCTTCTACCCCTATTCCTCTCCCTGGAGCTCTTTGGAATGCCCATACTGTGTGGAACAAATTTCCTTTCATTAACCAACTCTTCATTTCACATTACATGTTCTTCTATGATATGATGGAAACTTGGCTGACACCTTCTGACACAACCTCATGTGCTGAACTCTCTTATGGCAGCCTTCAATTTGCTCACATTTTCCACTGTAGCAACAAGCATGCTGGAGGTGTTGACCTTCTCCTGTTGGATAACTGTTCTCTTTTCCTGGAACCATCTCTACCTTCTCTCACCCTCCCTTCTTCTGAGTTACATGCTGACCACAGCTACTCCCTCTCCAACCTCCAAGTAGCAGTCATCTACCAACTGCTTAGCACTGCAACCACCTTTTTTCATCACTTGGCCTCTGCACTTTCTGTTAGCTGTCATCCCTACTATCAGTTAAATGGACTTCAGCATCCCCATTTACATGCCATTGTCCTGCAACCACATGAACTCATCCTCACAGGCACCTCCAAAGTCTTGATACTCAAACTCTCTCTGACTTTATTCTAACTTTCTCCATAATAGCTGTTTTTTATGACATTGACCAGCCACTGCGTTCTACAACAACACAATCACCTCTGCTTTAAACTCGGTTGCACTTTCATACAAACAGAGTTGACAAAAAATTGAGGCAAGTTTCCAAAGTTGCAGAGCAGCACTGGAAGAAACCCCACTAACCAGAAGACTTTCACACATACAAAACATTCCTCTACAACAAATATGCACTTACTTCTGCTAAACAGGTTTAGTTTGCCTGTGTAATATCCTTTCTGTCTCACAACCCTGAACAACTACTCAACACCTTCAAACCCAATGCCTTCCCAGTTGCCTTCTCCCATCAAACACATTTTAAGAGCAAGATCAACAACATTAGGAGTGTTTACATCTACAGTCCCAGCAATCCATCTATACATCTGCACAGTACTCTTGTCCCATAACCTGTGTTGTCACCATCACTCATGACAAGCTTTCCACACCATTCTCCAAATCCCACCTGTCCTCTCAACCCAATACCATCCCACCTCATCCCCCAACCAAAACACTGTGATTATCCCAGTCCTAACCCATATTTTCAACCTATCACTAACCTCTGGCATCTACTACTTTTCCTTCAAACATGGAACCTGAGGGAGTCATCCCTTGACCCATTCTCTGTACCCAACTATTGCCACTTCTGTATTTTACTATTTGCCTCAAAATGTCTGTAACAACATGTATATCTTGAGCTGTCCTCCAAACTTTCATCTAATTCACTTCTTGACTTGATGCAGTCTGATTTTCGACCCCACCACTGTACCGAAACTGCCTAACCGAAGTCACTTCCCCCTAGACATGTCCTCTGTCTTCTCCATTCCTTTGTGCTTCTCCTACTAGACCTTTTCTCTGCCTTCTCCATTACTCTGTCCTCCGTCTCCTCCTAAACATTTCCTCTGCCTTTTCCAATACTCTACGCTCCTCCTGCTAAACCTGGCCTCTGCCTTCTCCATTACTCTGTTGAACTCCTCCTAGATCTGTCCTCTGCCTTCTTCATTACTCTATACTCTTGCTACCAGACCTGTCCCCTGCTTTCTGCATTACTCGGTGATCCTCCTCCTAGACCTGTCCTCTGCCTTCTCCTCCATTTTGGTCTTCTCCTCCTAGACCTTTCATCTGCCTTCTCCATTACCGTGTGCACTCCTCCTTGTAAACCTGTCCTCTGCCTTCTCCATTACTCTGTGCTCCTCCTCCTAGATCTGTCCTCTGCCTTCTCCTTTACTCTATTCACCTCCTCCTAGACCTGTCCTCTGCCTTCTCCATTACTCTATGCACCTCCTCCAAGACCTTTCATCTGCCTTCTCCATTACTGTGTGCTCCTCCTAGTAGACCTGCCCTCTGCATCTCCATTGCTCTGTGCTCCTCCCCCTAGACCTGACCTCTGCCTTCTCCATTAGTCTATGCACCTCATCCTAGACCCGTTCTCTGCCTTCTCCTTCACTTTGTCCTCCTCCTCCTAGACCTTTCATCTGTCTTCTCCATTACTGTGTGCTCCTCCTTGTAGACCTTGTAGACTGCCTTTTCCATTACTCCGGGCTACTCCTAAATCTGTCTTCATCCTGTCCACTGCCTGATGCTGAAGATCATTCTCTGCTGCACAAATAATGCCTGCAGATTATTAGCATCCAGATGCATAACTTTACATTTATCCACATTGAACCTCATTTGCCAAATGTCTGCCCAAACCTTCAGTGTGTCCAGTTCTGCTTGCAATTCCTGAACATCTTCCATAGATTGCACTACACTACATAGCTTGGTGTCATCTGCAAAAATAGAAACCGTGCTATTAATCCCCTCCACTATATCATTAATAAATACATTGAATAAAAGAGGACCCAATACTGATTCCTGGGGCCACCACTTATAACCTGGGATCATTCATAGGAGGATTAATTATGTTACATACAGATCAGATTATCTGTGTTAGAACCAAATTCTTGAGGCTACACATATGTGTCCTCACCTATAACTCTTTCAGGGGTGCCTAGACTTTACTAAGGGGTATTCCGAGGTCATGTTCAAAGAGTGACCTGAAATTGTTTGGGGGAGACAGGTCATGGACTACAGGAGGATGAAAGGCTGTATTTAGATCCAGACTGGAGACATTCATCCGGAGTTCACAAATCTAGACATCATAATGGGATATAGCCAAAGCTGCAACTAAAATTATCCACCAATGCATTGAAAGATAATTTACGAGATACAGATGTGGAATAAAGCCAGATTAGAACTTTATTCCACAGAAGGAAGCAGACAAGGGAACCAAGGTGCCAAGAACACACAGAGCCAGTAACCCTTGAGATGACAAGCATCAGAATTGTTCAAGGAAGCCCCAGCCAAGAATTCCTAAGCTAAGATGGTGTGAATAATTTATTGACTATGATAGAGACAGGTTAGTTTTATTATTATTACTAGATGACAAGCTGATCTCAGTCCTTGGGGACCACATGAACAATGTTTCAAGAAATTGACTTGCATGAAATTGAATTATCTGTTTTCATCTTAAAGGTTCTTCTTTCCTCCATCCAACTGTTATTGCTGCTTTTCTTCTTTCCAGTCTTGGTCTTCTTATAATATGTAGAGGTCAAAGAGGTGTTCCCATCTCATACTTTAATGGCATATCAATAGGCTCTGCTAACATTTTTGGTCAGTTCAGTCTCCTATCACAAGAAATGTCCTTCAAAAGTCTCAGTTGAGAATGGAGAGGTGGTTACATAGTTACATAGTTACTTAGTTAGTACGGTTGAAAAAAGACATATGTCCATCAAGTTCAACCAAGGGTGGGGAAAATGAGGGTGAAGGGAGAGAGATAATATTAATATCATCATAATAAATTTATTATATAGCGCAACCTAATCCAGAGCACTTTATCGAATTAGAGCGTGTACATACAGACATTACACATTAAGCAAAGAAACTTCATCAAATGATACCACTAGGTTAATGAGGACGCTGCACGACGAGAGCTTACAATCTATATGGTGTATGGTGAGACAAAGGGTTAAGAAGTCTCAGTTATACTAGATGTGACCAGTCCATGTTATCTTAATAGAGGTGTTGATTAACAAGAAATGGTGACCCAGCCCCTGCATACATTAATAAAAAGAAAAAGTGCCGGGATCCCAGTTAGGGGTGCGGGTGTGTTTGCATTGGGGATTTTGGGGTAGCCGGCGAGAAGATGTTTTTCAGGGCCCTCTTAAAACTGTGAGGGTTGTGGGTCCCTGATGGGCCCCGCGGGTAGATATTCCAAAATTGGGTTCCGCAGTGTAAAATCGATAAGGATTTTAAAGCTAGTTTTCCCCCTATGATAAACTTTGAACCCATGGGCAGAACCAAATCTGCTCAAAGGGAAGTTTTTCTTTTCTGATCCCGACTGCCTTCAGACTGATCTAGAATTTTATATGCAAACAACGTTTTAATATTCTTTCTTTCAAAAATCAGACTGGGACCCCTTTATTTCTAAGGGAGTTCAGAGTACAGTAGAAAGTTTATTTTTATATGGTCTAAATGTGTGTTTATTAAGGTCCCTGCAGGGTTTCATGGGGGTTTCCCTCCTTTGGCTGTGGGCCTGTCCGGCCTCCCATGTCTTGCTGGGGCTCCCTGGAGGGGTCCCAGAGCCTGTTTCTGCTATGACTTCCTGTCCGTCCAGTCTTGTTGCTTCCTGGGTCCTGTCTGTGCACTTGCCTCCAAAGGGCGTGCCGCGGCAGCTTCCTGCCTTTTTTAATTTTTCTGTTCTGTGCACCTTCCCTCTTACCCTGACCTCGGCTATAAAGGGAAGTTTTTTGTCTCTACGGGTCTTCTGCGTCTGTTTGCTGGTCCGGCTGTTTCCCTCTGGTCCCGCAGCATCTCAGGTCTGCTGTTGGAGTTTTAAACCCCTGAGATGCTGGTCCAAACTTTGTATCTGTACCCCTGGCCTCCGCCGTCGTGTCTTGTTCTCCGTTTCCTGCCGTGTTCCTGTCCTGTTTGTGCTCCCTTTCCTCCCCTTTTTTTCCCCTGGTCTGGCCTGGTGGTTTCCGTCCGGGTTCCCTGCCGTACCCTGTGGTGCTATGTTTACTTTTTGACCCTCCTGTGTCCGCTGTGCGGTTCCTGTTTCCTGTACTCCACGCCTGGATTCCTGTCTTGCCCCCGGCTGTCCCGCAGGTACCAGTCAGGGGTAGTGCCCCTGGGGGTCCCGCAGCCAAGTCCATCCCGCTTTTGAGCGGCCTGGCGAAGACAGGGCCCCTTAGATCCACTCCCGGGCGGGGCCCTCCAGCAACCCCCCCCTGCCTCGGGATCACAGAGGACCACACCCGGATGTTGCGGTCGGGTTTTACCCCAGGGCGCCGCATGTTACAGTCCCTATCTTGAAAAGAGGCCCTTAAAAGTCTCAGTTGAGAACAGAGAGGTAGTTTGAACTCTCCCATTCATTTTAAAGGGAGTTTAGATAACAGCAGAGTGAGCTGTTTATATACCAGGAATGTGTAATAGGTTCAGGTCCCATGTCGAGAAATGGCCCTTGAAAGTTTCTATTGAGAGAGGAGAGGTCATTGGAACTCTTCCATTCATTTTAATGGGAGTTCAGAGCACAGCCAAGCAAGCTGTACTATCTATATGCCATAAATGTGTGGTAGGTTCAGGTCTCTATTTCAAGAAAGGACCCTCAGAAGTCTTCATTGAGCATAGAGAGATGTTAGAGCTCTCCCATTCATTTCAATGGGAGTTCAGAGCACATTTGAGAAAGCTGTAATATTGGTATGCTGTAAATGTGTGATAGCTTCAGGTACCTATCTCAAAAATGGCCCTTGAAAGTCTCCGTTGAGAATAGAGAAGTGGGTAGGAAATCTGGCGTTCACTTCAATGGGAGTTTAGAGCACAGTAGAATGAGCTGTACTATTAAGATGCCATAAATATGTGATAGGTTCAAGTTCCTATCTCAAGAAATGGCTCTTGAAAGTCTTTCTTTTAGAATTTAGAGGATGATTGGAACTGTCTAATCCATTTTAATGGGAGCCAACAAGCTGTACTATCTAAATGCCATAAATGTATGGTAGGTTCAGGTTCCTATCTCGAAAAATGGCCTTTGAAAGTCTCCGTTGAAAATGTAGAGGAAGGTGGAACTCTATCATTCATTTCAATGGGAGATTAGAGAACAGCAGAGTGAGCTTTACTATAGACATGCCTTAGATGTATGAGATGTCAAAACCCCTTTAAAATAAAGCTTCTTTCTGCTTCTCCTCATATTAATCAAAAGGTTTAACTTGATTTGGACAAAAATCCTCTTTCCTCGTAATCCACAGGAACAAAATTCTCTGAAATTATCAAAAGCAAATTCTTCACAATTTTGATATCCTAATTTTTTCATTTTTATGCATCTCTGAAAAGTTACTAAAATACTGGAAGCATGACAAATTTTACTTTTGTTCCCTCCACTTTTGGACTGCAATACCCAGAAAGATGAGCAAGGTTAGGGTTATTTAGTTTAGAGAAAAGACGGCTTCGGTGAGACATAATAAATATGTATGAATATACTGTATCAGGGGTCAATATAGAGACTTCTCTCAAGATCTATTTATACCCAGGACTGTATCTAGAACAAGGTGGCATCCTCTACATCTAGAGGAAAGAAGATTTCTACATAAACATAGAAAGGGATTCTTTACTGTAAAGGTATGTTCACACGATGTGATTCTGGAACTCGCGCTGATCAGTGCATGCTCCCGCCGGTCCCATAGACATGCAGTGCGTATGAACCGCGAATTAGTGATATGTCACTTATCTCCCCATGTGTACAATACAGTACGGGGGGATGAGGTGTAATACATAGCTCTCTATGAGAGCTATGGATTACCGTAATTGTGGGGTGCATTTCCTCACATATTAAACGCAGTACGCCACGATATACGCTGCGAAATGCGCCCCAAACTAAGCTGTGTGAACATACCCTAAGAGCAGTGAGACTGTGCAACTCTGTTCCAGAGGAACTTGTCATGGTGAATTCATTAACAAAATCAAAAAGAGCCTGGATGTAAAAATATAACAAGTTATAGTGACCGGGATTCTGGAGAAGGGTCTGGATACTGTCACGGGTGGGCCTGCGAACCCCGTCCTGGGTCGCAGGCACACCCGTGGTCCCTCCACGAGCGGCACGGCTGCCCGCATGTCGGGCAGTGGGGGCGCTCACCCTGCCGGCCGGGTCCCTGCCTTCTTACCCGGCCGCGCTTCTGCTGCAGCTCCAGTCTCCTGGCGCGCGCATCCCCGCTCCTTAGAGCGCGCGCGTGCAGGCTCTGGGAAATTTAAAGGGCCAGCGCACAGGTAATTGGGTATTGCCGATCGCTGAAAAAATTCACAGAAAAAACAAATAGTACTCAAGAGTATGGGATCAACAAAATCACTAAAACTAAACACCACTATTCAATATCTAAAATTTACCTTTTATTTATATTCTATTAAAAACTCCTTAACACCACACTACCAAAAGTGGAAACACTCTATCTTATGATACTGAAGATACAAAACTCTATCCCTCAATATGTCCCTATCAATCCCTCACAAAGGTAGGGTAATCGTCCCGAAAGGGACGGCCCCACTATAGGAGGCTAACCCTATATTACAAACTGCATATTCCCTATCCAGTACGGGGAGCAGATAATTAGATTGATATAGGAGTACCTTATAGATTAGGTGCAATGGACAATCCACTTACAATAGTGGTTCAAAATGCCAAGATATATATAAGCAATAAAATCACAACAGATGTCCAATGGTAGTGCCCGGAAAATACATTTTTCTATGCACAAATAAGCAATGGCAAAAATTTTTAGTTACAAGATAACAAAGAAAACTGTATTATCCTGCAGCTATAGCAACCTTATCTAATATTGAAGAGGTACTTTAAACCTGTATGGGGTGATCAGAGGGGACATAATGGAATAATATTCAATATATCAACTAACTCCTTCATACAAAAATCTCAAGTGAAAAGGATCATCAAAAAAAAAAAAGGAGTATAAAGGTGAATATACAACCTCATTCAACTCCTCCGATCCCTTCACCTCATCCCGACGCGTTTCCCCCTCAACAGTCAAAGCAGGGTTCATCAGGGGAATAGAGGAGAGTAGTTCAAGTAGTAATCGGCGATATGAGCCTTATTGATATCCACAAGATGACCACCTAGATAGCGCACACCCTCACCTTAAATAGAGAAGGAGATCAATTACATCCCGCTGAAGATACGGCACTCGGCGTCTCCGTCGCGCAAGTGCGCATGCGCCGGTTTCGTACTGGCGCCATGGAAACTAAAAAGCTTCCCGGTCATGCGCAGTAGCGCCTATCCCTGGATAGCACGCCGCAGACCACATACTACTAGAGACGCACCACGGAGCTCAGCGTCTCAAATATGCAACTGCGCGTGCGCAAGTCGCCATACTGGCGTCATGGAAACCAAAAGTTTTACCGATCAATGTACGGCAGCGCTTATCCGCTTATTAAGCGCCACCAGGTACTTAATAGTGCCAAACTTAGATAAGTAGCCACTTCCTTCAAATTGAAGAGAAATAATAAGGTTTTAGTTTTTGCAGCCATGTATATTATTCCATTGGAGGCCGATGCACAGGGTTCCTTAATAACAGTTTCAAAGCTAACTGTAACAGCAATCCCCTAGTGGACACTGTTATCACTAATTAATTCATATAAGCTACGCCTGACGAAAATTAATATCCTTTATATCAGTAAACAATCACAGGGCCTCAAAGCCATAAACTCCTTCTCAACTCAAAGTGAACTACCAGATAAGTGACATATACCTTAAAAGATTATTTAAATTATTTTGTTTCCAAAATATATAACTTCAAAGAGAATAATAAACAGATAAACAGGTGGGTCAAATGGCCTTCCTGCCCAAATACCCAGAAAGAAACAAGGTTTACGAGTGTGTGGGTACACCATTTAGGGTCTAAATAAAGCAGCCAAAATATAGAATTTCGTTCAAACCTTCTGGTTGCATGAGACTTCAAACAGTATGGTCCATTCTGTTTTTCCCTTTCATAATAGCTTTCTATCAATATCACCCTTCCTTGATGTTGTCCTGATTTTTCAATACAGACAAAACTAAACCTGATAGTTCTCCTTCATGCTCCCCCAAGCATGCCTGACAATGGGGTTTCCCTCTATGTCTAATATCCCCCAATGTTCGCCAATCCGTATTTTCACTGGTCTACTTGTTTGCCGACATACTGTTTTCCACAGGGGCATTTGCATAAATATACAACCCCTTCTTACCAATTCCCTAAAATCACGAATAGTATAACTCTTTCCTGTAACATTGCTCTTAAAATCCTTCGTCTGATGTATATAACTGCAGAATGAGCATCTGCCGCATCTGAACATGCCAAGAGGTTTACGCTCCAGCCAAGTTCCCTCGGTTTTTGGTAGGATATGGTGGCTATGAACCACCCTGTCCCTTATCGATCTCCCCTTTCTGTAGGCAACCCAGGGTCCCACTGGCAGATGGTCACACAGATCTTTATCTGATTTAAGGATCCCCCAAGGTTTGCATAGAATTTTCATTACTTTGTCCTTTTGGTCATCAAAGATGCCCACTATTTTGAACCCAATTTGTTCTTCTTTCTGACTTGTATTTGGGTTCAACAGACTGTCCCTATTTTTGGATAGTGCATTTTTGAAGGCTGGTTTAAGAGTTTGTTAGGGGGGATCCTCTTTCCAGGAATCTTTTCCCGTAAATCCCTTTGCCTGTTTGGTAAAAATCTTCCGTCTTGGAGCAATCCTGCCATTCTTAAATACTGCCCCTTGGGAATACCCTTGTTTAGATTTTTTGGATGAAGGATTCCCATCTAAGAAGACTATTTGTTGCAGTTTTTCTTTCGAAAGGTCCGAGTCTGGAGATAACCCATATCATCTCTATATATCCAGAGATCAAGGAATGCAATCTCAGATCTATGGATTTCAGAGGTGAACCTGAGACCGATGTCATTTATATTCAACACCTCTATGAAATTCCTAAATGACGCCTCCGTGCCTTGCCACAGCACGAAGACGTCATCTATAAATCTGCCCCAATAAAAAGAGTTTTTTGTATGCATTTCCCCCTCCTCTCTGAACACCAGGGTCCGTTTCCCACCAGCCCAGGAACAATTAGCATACGGGGAGCGCAAGGCTCCCCATAGCCGTGCCCCTGAGCTGGTGGTAGACCCTGGTCCGAAGAGGAAATAATTGTGTGTTAAGGTATACTCCAGTAGTTCTAATACCAATTGATTATGCCTTCGAATTGTCTCCCCCTCATTTTGAGGAATATTCAACCGCAAGTAGCCCCAGTGGTGTGGAATACTGCTGTACAATGCTTCCACATCCACTGAGGGCCCAAACCCGACCCTTTTGATCTAGCTGATACCCTCCAATTTTCTCAAAGACACTTGTCCCCCCAAAAACAGGAGACCCAAAAACCAAAATCCTACGACGTAGTCCCTACATTTTGTTCAATGAGCCAACCCCACACTATAGGGCGCCCTTTAAGGGACTAAACCCTTATGAATTTTTGGTAATGAATAGAAGGTCGCCCGCTCTGGTGAAAACCGGGACCTACTTAGATTCCGCTCCCACCATAGTGGCTGAGCAGTCGCAACAGATCGCTCAGCAAGCGCAGCAACCGGGAATCCCCGCCATGATGCACAGTTCCTGCCGCTCAGCGCACAACCCCCCCCTGCTCCCCATACCTTCGTTCCTGCACCGACCGTTGGGCCCGGGGCTCCGTTTTCATCCCCAATTTCGAGGGGGACTCCAAGGTTTGCGGGGGCTTTACCCCCAAAGCTCCCCATATGGGTTTAAATGGCAACCAATTCCCACCGAATAAAAGGGTGGCGTTCGTCTCACCTTTTTTCCCCGGGAAAGCCTGTTTTGGGCCCCCCCCTCGGGGGCAGGAACGACCGAATCACGCCAAACCTTTCTACTTTCCCACCGATTCAGGATTTTTTTCGAGGAACCCCGGGGCTTTTTCTGCGAGACCCCTTTCTAACCGCCCCAAAGGCTCCCCTTAGGCTTTATGCATACGTTTCCGCATTTTGCTTCTGAATTTTTGGGAAATAAGGGGAAATGACTCCACCTTCAAAAGGTTTTCTCCCCCACAAGGATGCCCTTTCCCCCCCCGGGGCCCTTTTCCGTTTTCCGGGGTGCCCCTATCTCCCGGGCCACTCGGTTGACATCCGTTCTCAACCAGGAAGACCCCGGGCAAAAACAGAACTGACTAACCCCCGTGCTCCCTCGTCTGGCCCCAGTTTTCCAAAGCCCCACAGTTGCCCTCCTCCCTCTCCAGGGGGCCAGGGAAGGGGAAGAGCCCACCTTCTCATGGGAGCAAACCAAAAGGGAGGAAACCTTTGTCTGTACTTGGCAGATCAACCTTTCTGCGATTTCCCACTGCTTCTCACTCCGGAAAGGGGCGACTTGGGGACTGGAAAAGGGGCATCCTAGGTGAAGCAAGTCCTCTCCCGTCGACCATCCCTGATCTCGCACTAAATCGGGTTTCCCATTTTTACTTTTCTGTTTTCCGGGACTCTGGTCCCTGGAAATTTCTTGGGACGCTGCCCGGGGTCTTACATAACCTCCCCGTGATCCGCCTGGAGAAGCCCCTACTCATCTCCTCTGTCAGTGGAGAGATTCTCAGGGATCTGCACTGTGCCTCTGGTCTTACAAGTAGGGGTCCTGCACAAAGAGAGACTTGCGTTTTACGTGCTACTCCGTTCTTCCTCGTCCATTCTCCTGGGTCTCCCGTGGCCGCAGCGCCATGCTCCCGTGCTCAACTGGCAGACGGGCAAAGTCTTGAGTTGGGGTCCGGAGTGTCAGTCTCGCTGTTTGGTGGCACCTCGCCCGGTGCTTACCGCTTCTCCAGTACCGTCTAAACCTCTGGCGGGCCTTCCCACTCTGTATCAAGCTTTTGCAGACATTGCCTCCCCATTGCCCATATGACTGTCCTATTGATCTTCTGCCCAGGACATCTCCTCCATGGGGCAGGGTTTACCCTCTGTCGGTACCTGAGACCTTGGCTATGTCTACCTATATCAAGGAGAATCTCCAAAAGGAAACACATAAACCTCCTCTCCAGCTGAGGCCGGGTTCTTTTTGGATAAGAAGGATGGTACCCTACGTCCTTGCATAGACTATCGTAGGCTCAACAAGATCACAGTAAAGAACCGCTATCCTCTGACCCTGATCATGGAGCTTTTTGACCGGCTACGAGGTGCCAAGATATTTACTAAATTGGATCTGCGAGGGGCTTATAACCTCATACGGATACGGGCGGGTGATGAATTGAAAACCACCTTAAACACTCGCGATGGGCACTTCGAGTACCGGGTTCATCCCTTCGACTCTGCAATCCCCCCAGCCATCTTCCAAGAATTTGTCAATGACATATTCAGGACCTCCTGTACATGTCGGGTCGTCTACCGGTGACATTCTGGTGTTCTCTTCTGACCTTAGTCCCATCAAGTTAAATGTACGACAAGTCCTCAGACTCTAAGGCCAACCGCCTCTATGCCAAGCTGGAGAATGTCTGTTCCATCAGCAGAGCCTACCATTCCTCGACTACATCATTTCCGACAGGGGCCTGCAGATGGACCCCCGCTAAGTTGTCTGCTGTCCTAGAGTGGCCACGTCCCGTGGTTCTCCGAGCCATACAGAGATTCCTGGGTTTCACCAACTATTTCAGGCAATTTATACCACATTCTCCTCGCAGTATCTCCCATATGGCATTAACCAAGAAAACGCCAATCCAAAGCTCTGGCCACCGGCGGCAGAGGAAACTTTAAACCCAAATTAAAGTCTGCCTTCGCCCTGCGCCTGTCTCTCCCGGCCAGATACAGAGAAACCATTTTTTCTCGAGTCGAGCCTCCTCGGAGGGGCCTGGGCCGTACCTCCCAGAAAGGGCCAAAGGCAAGACCCTCATTGCGGTTTTTCTCTAAAAGATTTTCCTCTGCAGAAAGGGAAAAACTCAATTGGCACCGGGAGTTACTGGCCATCAAGCTGGCCCTGAAGGAATGGCGGTATCTCTTGGAGGGGGGTCGCACCCATTTAACATCTATACCGACCATAAAAACCTGTTATATCTCCAAACAGCTCAACCCCTTAAAATTTCCACGCCAGGCTCGTTGGTCCCTCTTTTTCCCCCAAATTTTTAATTTTTTCTCATTTTTTTTTCCCCCTGCGGAACAAATGTCAAGGCCGACGCTCTCTCCCGTGCGTCGGATGTGACTGCCAATAAACTCACTCCACGCACATTACCCCTCCAGAACGGCTAAATCCCCCCGCCTCCCCCGTAGACCAACAACGTTTTTCCCCCCTTGAAAAAACAAGGGGGTAAATGGGGTCATTGTTTCCGAAATGGCTGGAAACCCGGGGTTTCCCAAAAAAAGGGCCCCTTGCTCCCTCATCTGTCGATTTTACTGGTGGGGGGGTTTCTAGTGGGGGTTTTTTCTGATTTTTCGTGGAGCCCCTCCCTTTTCCCCGTCCCCGGAAAACCAAGTCCCCTCGTTTTAAACCGGCGGGTCTGCTTTTTCCACACCGATACCCACTGTCCTTGGCCCAGGTGGCCATGGATTTTTATCAGGGATCTCCCTCCTTCCTCTGGTAACACCGTGATCTTTTTTGGTTACCCCCGGGTTTCCCAAAAAATTCTCACTTATTCCTTTTGGCCAGGCCTACCCTCACCCCTCCCCTTTCCCCAGCCAAATTTTTTCAACACTTTTTCCCGGGTTGCATGGGTTTCCTCGCACATAGTGTGGGACCGGGTTTTCCTTTTTGGGTTTTCTAGATTCGGGTTTCCCCCTCTGTAACCAGCTACAAATGAAACGGACTTTTTTTGGGCCCCCCCCCCCTCCCCCCACCCCCCCAATCCAAATTGGGGGCAAGTGGGAAGTTAACCAACCCTGGGCGCTCCTCCCACTTTGTCTCGTGCGCCAGGTTTAAGGGTTTAAAATTTGTTCCCCTTTGGGCTGATTTTCCTACAACTCCTTAGACCAAGTCTGCCATCTGCCCCTTTCTTCATTGCCCTACGGGCAACATCCCCCCCACCCCTCCCCCCTTTCTTACCCTCTGGGGTTCCCTCCTGGAGGAGCTATCCGGGACCGACGTTTCGGGAAAGGGCAGACGTACCATTCCTATTTCCAGGCTTCCGCTCGTACCAAGCCGCAACTGACAGAAAGTGAAGACCCCTCCCGATCTTCTCTCCGGGGAAACAAGGTGGGGTTTGTCGGCTAAAAATATCCTTTAAATTTTCCCCCACTATAACTTTTTTTCCCCGGGTTTTCCTGGGTCCATTCGAGGTCCCTTAAGCGCATAAACCCATTGGCAAAAGCTCCGTTTTCCCCTCCCACTAATGCGGGTCCCGAACTCCTTCCATGTCTCTCTTCTAAAAAAGGGTCATCCTAAATCGCTTCTCTCGGAAATTACTCCCCCCACTCCGGGGCCGATAACACCAAGTTTTTAGGGTAAAGGAAAATTCTGGATATAAAGACGGCAGGGGGGAAACTTTTTTTCCCTCATTGACGGGAAAGGGGGACCCGGTCCCAAAGAGAGGTCCTGGAGCCAGAGGATAAAAATTCTGGACCGAAATATTTTTCAGAATTTTCCTTTCAGGCCAAAAGGGGGGGGAGGCCGAAGGGGGGGTTTAACTGCCCATGGGGGGGGCCCTGCGAACCCCATCCCGGTCCCCGGCACACCAGTGGCCCCTCCGCGAGGGGCACCCTGCCCGTTTGCGGGCAGTGGGCACGCTCACCCTCCCGGGCCGAGTCCCTCCCAATTTACCCGGCCGCGCTCCTCTCCCAGCTCCACCCTCCCGGCGTGCGCGTCCCCCCCTCCCAGGGTGCGCATGCGCCGGCTCCCGGGAAATGTAAAGGCCAGCGCCCCCGGTAATTGGGGATTGCCAGTCGCTGCCCTTTTTTACCCTCCCCTTCCTGAAATCTTGTGCCGGGTCTTTAGTGCCATTTGCCTTTTTGAGAAAGCGTTCCTGAGTCTGTCTGTTACCGTGTACCGTACAATTTGGGGGCCCCCCGGGGGTTTCCCCCCCCGAAACCCCGAATCTTTCTGCCTGGCCCCGAACCCCTTTCCCGCCTGTCCAGACCAAAACCTTGGGCCCCCTGCCCCAAAAATTGAGCCTGTCCCCCGACCCACGAGCCTGCCTTAAAGATTTTGGGACCACGCTACACCCCCCGGCCCGCCTCCGCAAAACAAGTTTACGTCAGGGGTAGCGACCCGGTAGACTCCTGCCGCAGCAATTCCCCTCCCGCTTTGCGGCGGGGTCTGGGGAAAACCGGAACCTACTTAGATTCCTCTCCCCGGCGTGGGTTTGGAAACCTTGCGGTTTGGGGGAGTGGATCCACTACTACCGACCGTGACAGATTTTTTTTCTAGATGAAAAAATATAACAATTCTAGTGACTAATTCTGGGGAAGGGCTGGATACATTTCAGATGTAAAAATATAACAAGTTCTAGTGACCAGGGGTTTTGGGGGAAGGGTCTGGATAAAATTTTTAGATGTAATAATAAAAACAAGGGTTTTATGGGCCGGGATTTTTGGAAAGGGGCTGGATACATTTCTAGATTTAACAAAAAATAACAAGTTTTAGCGACCGGGGTTCTGGAGAAGGGTGTGGATACATTTATAGATTTAATAATATAAAAAGTTATGCGAAATGGGGTTCTGGAGATGGGTCCGGATAAAATTTTCCTTAGAATTGGGTTTAAAAAAACGGGGGGGTTTAAAGGTTTTAAAAAGGAAAAATTCTTGGGGGGGGAAGGGTCTGGAACATTTTCTAAAATGGTTTTAATAATTTAAAAACAAAGTTTCTTTTGGGGGGGGGGAACTGGGGAAAAAAAATTTTTGGAGAAGGGTCTGGATACATTTCTAGATGTAAATTAAATTTTTAACCCAAAATTTAAGGGGGGAAACCAAAAAAAGGAATATCCGGAGAAGGGTCGGAAAAAAAACATTTTTCTTTTTGGGTTTGGGGTTTTTTAAACGAGTTTAAAAATTTTGGGCCCGGGGGGGTTTTTTTTGGAAAGGGTTTTGGATACATTTCTAGATGTAAAATACAATTTTAAAAGTGACCGGGAAATTTTGGAGAAGGGGGAACCCGGAAAAAACAATTTTCCTTAAAAGGGGAAATTTTTAAATATGACAATTTATAGTGACCAGATTCTGGAGAAGGGTCTGGCACTTTTAAAAATTCTTTAACAAATTGTTTTAAATAATATAACAAGTTTTAAAATGACCGGGGTTCTGGAGAAGGGGGTTTTTTTGGTTTTAAAAAATTTTTTTCAAGAAGGGTTGGTTTTTAATTTTTAAAAAAATTTAAAGTGGGTGGGGTTTTTGTAAAAAGGGTCTGGGATACATTTCTAGATGTAAAATGACAATTTATAGTGACCGGGATTCTGGAGAAGGTCTGGATACATTTTTAGATTAATAATATAACAAGTTATAGTTAAACCCGGATTCTGGAGAAAGGGGCTGGATACATTTTTTAGATGTAATAATTAACAATTTTAGTGACCGGGGTTCTGGAAAATGGGTCTGGATTAGTGTTTTGGGGATTTTTTTTTCGACAAAATTTTAAATCGGCAAGGTTTTTTATGGTGATCGAAAATTTTTCCCGATCATGCTATAATTAAGGGGTTTAAAAACTGTGCCCTCATCTAATTTAAAATCCGGCCCCTTTTTTGCCTTCCTTAAAAATTTTGGGGGCCCGCAAATCAAAATTTCAGAAAAAGAGCAGGGGGAGGTGTTGGCGACCATGGGCTGGGTGTGTATGGTTTTCGATTGGCCGGGAAAAATCACATGACCCCCGTTTTAAAATAAACAGCTTTCCTTTTTTCAGCCTCAGTGTCTCTCACGTCTCATAGGGATAGGACCTGCGGGTCTGCCTGTGGCCAAACAGCTCACAAAATTTATTCATTTCTGCCAGAAAAAACCTCTACATTACTTGATCCTTAAAATTTAGTTAATTAGGGATTTGAACTTTTTAGTTAGCTAGAAAATTTTTAAAAGCCATCAAACCCTGAAATTCACGGGGGTGGGACGGGGGCGCGCCCCCCCCGCGGGCGAACACAGACAACCCTTATCAAAAAAAGAACACGGGAAAAGTCCCCAAAAGACTTAGTGTAGACATTGAAAAAGGATATCTTTATTTTTAACATTTTTCTTTTGTAATATTTCCTAAAAATTTGCACCGAACTAAGGGAAAACTCTTTCTATAACGCAGGTCCTTTGTTAGCTGCAAAACTCCATTTTTTATTATCATATACTTTTCAATATTGTTCAATTTTACCCATTACCCTGGACTGTTAAAATTTCCCCCCTTGCATTTAAAAATTAAATCCAACAATCTTGTAGTCGCACAGTTGTTTGTTGCCAAAAAACCGGTATCGAAACGAAAACATCACAGTTTCGTGTTTTTTTTGACTTTTGCCACCCAGCACTGTTCATTGACGCAGCATCTACTAAAAAACTTTAAAAAAGCAATTTATTTTACCACGGGGGAATGAAAAGGGGCAAAAAAAACCCTTTTTTTAATCAAAACATAACATTACGTGTTTTTTGACTTTTGACACCCACACTGTGATCACACTACTAAATCTTAAAACACAATTCTATATCACCCCCAGGTGAATTTAAAATGCAAAAAAACCGTTTTTTTTAATCAAAACAAACAGTTAGTGTTTTTTGACTTTTTTGCACCCACCGTTCATTGACGCAGCACTACTAAATCTTAAAACACAAATTCCATATTTTACCACAGGTGAATTGAAAGGTCAAAAAAAACCGTGTTTATCGAAAAAAAACAGATACAGACATAACAACTCCTTTTCCCCCCCGGCATTTTAATCTGTGGTCAGAAGGGTTAAGGGTCATACGGGGTCCAGGACAGGTTTAGTCAATGTCCATGAAACAAAAATGGGGTTGAAAGACCCCTTTTTTTTCCGGGCATTTTTTAAAATTGGGGGTCATGCGGGTTGGGGCTCAGCTGGGGCCCGGGACAGGTATAGCAATGTCCATGAAACAAAATGGTGGTTGAAAGACTCCTTTTTCCGCCTTTTTTAAAATGTGGGGGCCCATCAGGTTTGGGGCCATGCTGTACCAGACAGGTTAGTAAAATGTCCAGTGAAACTAAAATGGGGTTTGAAAGACCCCTTTTTTTTTCCGGCATTTTTAAATGGGGGGGGTCATCGGGTTTTGGGGGCTCAGCGTGGCCCCAGGCGGGTATAGCAATGTCCATTGAAACTAAAATGGGGTTGAAAGACCCTTTTTCCCACTTTTTAAATGTGGGGGTCATATGGGTTTGGGGCTCATCTGCGTTCCAGACAGGGATATTCAATGTCCAGTTCAAGTAACATATGGTTCAAACTACTCCCTTCGGGCCCTTTTTTTTAATTTGGGGGTGAGCGGGTTTAAGGGTCAGGCGTGGAAAAACGGGATATGAATGTCTTGTTTTTTTTTCTGTACTTTTATAACCTAAGTGGTTGCCTAAGATGTAGCACGTATCCTTGACTGTTGTGGATTTTAAATTTCAGCTTCCCCAGCCTTGTTTGGGTGAAATAATGAAGGTGTTTTGCTCTCCCAAAAAGGACTTTAATGGTCACCCATAATCGAGCTCACTATCGAAAAACCTTATCGATAGCGGGCCCACTATCGACTACGATTTATCTCTAGCCCCCCAACGCCAACACTAGCTGGGTACATTTCAGAGTAATAATATAACAAGTTTTTAGTGACCAGGATTCCAAATTGGGGGTTGGAAAGGATTTTTTTTTCCATAAAATGAGGACAATTGGCTTCTACCTCATGGGGGTTTTGCTTCCTCTGGATCAACACTATAGCACAACAGGCTTAACTAGATGGACGTTGGTTTTATTTGACCTTACAAATTATGTAACTATTTAACTACTGTTACAATATAGAATAGTAACTAAGTGCCTTGACGTCTTCCTTTGTTTTATACAGATCACCTTCCACAAGCACAAAGATGTAGAGCTGGAGGCTGGTAAAGCCATTCGAATGGTGGCCTCGGTGCTGAAAGCTGAAATGAATGTTCCTTACAAGGCCAAAGCCCGGACCCTGTTTGGTTCTGAGGTTGAAATCAGGGGGATGTGGAAAGGCGTCTCCCATTACAATTTGATAGTCAAACAAGTGGACTATGATAAGTAGAGGATCACATGTCCCCAGATTTACCATATACGCATCCAATTGAGTAGCTGACATAGAATAATGATCCGGAATGATGCCACAGACCACGCTTTGTGCAGAATCAAAGAAGCATTCACCAAAATTTTGAATATTAATCACTAGCAAATCCACAAAAGTCTAACGCTGCAATGAAGGTGATTGGAAAGTTCTAGATAATTAGACTAGAAACAAGTGTGGGCTGAAGTAACATAGACAAAGGTTTTTTTTTTCCCCAACAATCACTATTTCAGAAATATCCACCAGATAAGACAACTTTTGAACTGTTTAACTTTTGTTGTTGATTCAAAGTATTTTTCATGTACTTACGATAGGTTTGGGACTTTACAATCTGTAACCTGTGCAAAACAATAATCAGAATGATTGGATCTAGTGACTCCGATCACGGTGCATTGATTTCATGATGATAGTTGGAGATAAGCAGGCTTTTGGGACCTTTCTAGATTGAAGGTTTCCCCAACCGGTTTTCCCCTTTAGGTCAACAGTGGCATTACGGTTGCCCTCAAAGGGCAGTTGAAGGGCCTTGAAGGGTGGCTAGGGTCTCTGGGTAGGGTAATTTGAGCTGTATCACCATCTATGAGTTGCTGAATGGAGCCTGGGGGGTGCGTGCTGGCTCCCAATCCAAGTGGCGACTTTTCCCTGCCGGGTGCTTGGTCTCTTCCCATGTAACTTTTTTCCCCGGAAAAAGGGAAACTTTTCTTTCTCATGTGGGCCTTTTCATTTGATTGCTGGCCAGACCTTGTGGACACAAAAAAAAAAATTTGGGAAACCCCTCAGCATTGAGTGTTTCTAGAGGAGTTTTACACTTTTATTAATGGCACTTGGTAGAAAGAAAGATGAACATGAAGAAAATGTCACAAAAAAGTGTAACACCTTGCACCAATGGACGTGTTTTTTATGCGCTCACCTCGTTATGTTGTGCTTTACGCTAGAAGGCACAACTCTGCACCATGCAGAATGCAAGTATTGACCAGTATAAAATCTGCTGCTGGTTTCCAAGGCTGGTCCTGTCCCGCGGGGGGCCAGAAATAACTACTAGTGAAGACAGTGGAGGAAATATTAACATCCTTGGAGCCCAAGCAAGAAGTCCAGTAATTTGGTTATCCTGTCTTTTGAGGATTTATTTCCTCCACTTCTTCACTGATGAATTTGATTCATAAATGGTTCCTCAAAGAGTTCTCATAATCGACATTTTCTCTGGAATGGGAAAGACGTTCGGGGAGACAAAATTTCCCATAAAACCGAGATTGATTTTAAAAAAAAAAAAATTAAAAAAAAAGGGAACATAAAGTCAGAGCAGTGGGGGAGCTGGTTACTGCCCGAGACTGGAAATAGATGTGGCCTCAACTCAACCAGACAGATGCTCACCACAGTATGACACCAGCAGGTTCCAGGAAGACAAGGTCCAATATTAAATAAGAAAAAAAAGAAAAACCCCACTGTCTACCCCAAAAAATCTAAAACAACTTTAAATTTGGCTTTTATTTTAACGAAAATTAAAAAACAGGCAAGAGAACCTTAAGGGGAACAGGTTGACCCACTGAAAAAGGGAAAAGGGTCGAACGCGTCAAATTTCCCCCTGCTGCAGCTCTTAATAAAGTACAAGCGATAAAAAGTCAAGTGTTGAAAGCTTCTTTGAATCAACGTCTCACATCTCTAGTGAAAATGATTACGAAAGTAACCAACCTCAATGCTCCAGGGCCACCCAAAAACAAACCCCACTCGGACATATGGATGCACCTCTCACTGTCTGCACGGAGCAGCTATGGGGGTAGATGTATGGATTGGCCATGGCTTTGCTCTTCTTATTAATCACCAATAAACATTAGATGTGATAGTTCATTGTCTCCTTGTGTGGAATATGTGCTCCGAGGTCTTAGGTTTTATTCACACAAAAAAAATTTAACATAAAAATTCACACATCTTAAAAATTTGGGTTTCCACAGTAATGTTGTCCCTTTCTACCCGGGTTTGATCCCTGTGCTCCCTTAGAAAAAAACCGCAGTGACACCGGGAAGCGCACCCCGTCCTAAAGGGGGCAGTGAAAATTTCGGGGAGGGACTCAGGGAACCTCCACCCTCGCTGACTGGCTCGGGGTTCTGTCCCCTCCAAACCCAAGACAACCACACCGGCGTCCAGTCTTCTGAGGAGGCTGTAGTTGGCTTTTTTACCCATCCAATGGATATCAGTGTGCAGAATGACAAAGGAGGGCCATTTTTTGTTCCCACACCAGACTCCTGGGGGAGGACACGAAATGTATTAATCAAAGAATCTTACTATGGTGACCA
This sequence comes from Phyllomedusa bahiana, assembly GCA_025379985.1. Classification (NCBI taxonomy): domain Eukaryota; kingdom Metazoa; phylum Chordata; class Amphibia; order Anura; family Hylidae; genus Phyllomedusa; species Phyllomedusa bahiana. The sequence goes on from JAODAL010037302.1 coordinate 35,929, forward strand.
CATTTACCGCCGTAGAGCAGCCCCCCGGGTCTGGAGTAGGTGCAGGTCGCAGGGTGGGACAGTGTCAATATTTTGGGGCTAGTATTACCCCTCAAAATTATTTTTAAGTGGGGTTTTTTTGGGAACTTTTTTTGGATACATGCAGCGGGTTTTTTTGAGAAAGTAAAAAAGCAAAAAAAAAATGCAATTTTTAATATTGTTAATTTTTCTTGTGCTTTTCCCCCCATCCGGATACTATTAAAATTTTTTTACAGATCAGATTTTTTACAAATGCAGCAATGCCAGAGTTTTATGTTTTTTTTTTTGTTGAAGTGGGAGGTCATTTCAACTTTTAATACAATTTTATTATTTTTCATTTTTTTTTATTTTTTTTGTAACTTTTGGATTTTCATTAATTTTCTTTAAAATTTTTTGGGGATTTTTTTTCAGTTTTTTAGCATTATTTAAATGAATATTTATAATTTCCCTAAATGTCGCCGTGTTTTTTGCCATTTGCTAAATTTTAAAGCCCTCACTAACAAAAAAGGGAAAAATGAAGAACATTTTGTTGTGAAAAGAATAAAAAATTGGGAAAATGTTTTTTTTTTTCTTTTTTTCATGATCAATTCAAAAAAATTTTAGGACACCTGAAAGTCAAAATTTCATTTAAAACCCCAAATCAATTTTCAGTTGGATAAATGCCACAGAAAGATTTCCTACAAAAGCTTTTCTCAAGAATCCATGTAAAAAAAAAACAACAGTTTGTGCAAAATTTGATGAGTTTTTCCCCCCATCCGATTCCAGGGGATAAACTGCCAAAATCAGTGGATTTTTGACCTGCTGCGATTGGGTCAAAAAGGGGTGTCTCCCACTTGAAAAAGCTGATGCCCTCGAAGTGCCACTTTTACAAAAAAAAACGACTCCTCACCCTCCCCAGTCCCCCCCGTGTCTCTCCGTCTTCTTTTTCCGTCTGTATTTGGGGAGCACTGCTTGGAGGGATTGGCTGCAGGGCCCCAATTAAGCTTTTTTTTTTGCCTCCGCCCCTACAACTTTATCTACATTAATAAAACGGAAAGGCCCGAACTTGGAATAAAAACAGAAAAACCTGACTCGTAAAGGGGACTTCGCTGACTGCTGAGCCAAAACCTACACAAGGTAATACAAACTGGTTTTTCCCCTTTAAACACTTGCTGCAATTAAGAAAAAAAAGGAACAAATATAATTTTTTTAATTCTTTTTAGCATTTAAAAGCTAAACAAGTTTTCCAAAATTACTTTTTTAAAATTTGGTTGATTGAGACTCGAATATAAAAAGACCCCACCACAGAAAAGTAACTGTTCCCTAGAAAAATTGTTAAACATTTCTTAAGTGTTTACAAGAATGAATGTTTTTCCATTTTCCCAAAGGGAAAAAAAATTCTTTTTTTTTGTGCAGGAGACACAAAAAAACACAGACCGTCAAGGTTGGCTAACCCAAAACGGGCCTCAGGGGGCCCATAATCAAGCACAAACAACAAAAAAACATCCGTGTTTTTAAAAATTAACGACCAATCATGTCAAGAATAAAATCACTACATAAAAGAGGAACTTAAAAATGCTAGAAACATATGAAATGGAAAAAAATCTGAATGGGGGCCGGAGCGGGTGCCGTCGCCCCCCGTGGCCCACCCCTCTGCCCCCATGGGGGCCGTACGGGGGCCGTCGCCCCCCGGCCCCTCTCCCTTCCCGCAGAGGGTCCGGGAAAGTGCCCAGGGACCGCCCCCAACCATTCCCCTTTCCCAAATCCGGGGCCAGTCTACTTTCTCTCCACACCCGTTGCCCCTGCTCCGCCTGTGCCGGCCCCCCGCGCCGAACCCGCGCTTTGGGCGCACCCTCCCGGGGACGGCTGGCTGGGTTTAAAGGGCCAACAACCTGGGAAAATTTTCAATTCCCGGGCCCCGCTGGTCCTTATATATTGTACACGCCCCCTGCACTCTCTGCCAGATATTGGTGTGATTTAAAGTTTTGTCTTGAGAGAGTTTGGAGTTCTATTTGATTACCCGTGTACCAGTCCGTTCCGCTACATTTCCGACCTTGCCTGCTTGCCGCCTGTCCTGACCGTCTGCCCGTCCCTGACCACGAACCTCTGCCTCCCGTCCTACCTCCTGCCTGTCCCTGACGACATCCCTGAATTACGACTCTTGATTAATATATTCCATGGAATCACTAGTGCTGTTTCCCTCTATTCTCAAATCACCAAACCGGGACAGGCAATATAAATCTTATTGCTGGAGCTGTAGAGAATATATAAAGAAGCGCTCTCAAGTGAAATAATTCAGCACTGAACAGTAGATAAATGTAGAACTGCTCACCTCTTGCTGTTGTACAGAATGGTACAACTCATAGAAGCACGTATAGATCGGTACGATCGTGGAGTTCCCTTTCAAGTAGCACCAGACAGGACTCTTCGGGCGCGGGGGATCCTCAGAATGCGCGATCCTCCGGCTAGTACAATGTAACTTTCTTTGAAGAGATGTTAGCGCTCGAGGAAAAAAGGGAAGGGATAAAAAACTATTGACACCTGGGTAACTTAAACCACTATGGTGGTGTCAAGTTTAATAGAAATAATTTAAAAGTAGACGCATTTCGCACCAACGAGCCCGCTTCCTCAGTACAAACTATATTACAGGCAGTTACTTTAATAAAACCGCGAATCGAAACAGAGGCTCAATCCTGACCCGTTACACATTAACCATTTAGTTAAAAGTATGCGTTACTATATAAAATGCTTTATAAAACAAAAAAAAATCTATTGTAAAAACTTGTCACATCACTAGTATAGACTAAGTGATGCACTAAAACAGATACACAAATTTTTCCCCAGAATAACCCAAACATAAAAACAGTGTAGCAAACAAATGTCTAAAACAATAAACTGACTACTATAACAAAAATAACAAAAATAAAATGTTAAGGAATAAATTAAATTAGACAAAATTCTTGAAGTTCATTAAGACCATGGGAGTAATTGTATCCAAATTTTTAAAAATCAAAAAAATTTCTCTCTGACTGAGAACTTGCAATCTGTTAGGTGTATTAATAATATCTGCTCTATAGGCTGTATGCTAAAATTTTACTGTTTCATTCTGAAAGTACGTTAAAAAAGTGTTTAGGCAGGCTGTGTATTAGTTTCTTATGTTTTATGTTAATCATGATTATTCAAGCGTTTGGGCAATTTGGTACTAGTTTTGCCGACATATTGGTTTCCCAAACTGCAAGTAATTAAATTTTAAAAACAAATGAACTGTTTTCAAACTTAAACGTGTTTTGATGGTAAATTTTGTCCCTTTTTTAGATGAAGACTGAAACTTATCATTTTGTGTGAAACACATTACAACATTTGCAGGTGGGGTAATTACAGGAAATACTCCTATTGCCATGGATTTGACTGATCGAAGCTTTATCATTAATTGTCTTAACCGAGAGGGAGCAACTAAAATTTTTGATTGTTTTAGCTCTCCTGTATATAATCTGAGGCTTATCAGAAAGAAGAGGTTTGAGAATGGGATCTAATAATAGTATTTCCCAATGTTTTTTTAGTAACATATATATTTGTTCGTGATGAGTATTAAAAGTAGTAACAAAACACAATTAAAATCCTTTATTTTTTTTGACAGTTTTTTTGAACCATTTGTTTAGGTAATCTTGTTGCGTACAAGCACCACCTTTTATTTCGCAGACTTTTTTAGATTAGGTGGAAAACTTTTTCTAAAATTTTTTTTGAAAAAATCTTTGCTTAAAAAATTTAAAACGTACAATTTTTTTTTTAAGTTTAAATTGGGCCTTTAGGGTCGTTCTTACCATTTCCTATAGTTTTACTACAATTGTAGGATCCTTTAGTCGCGGGACTTAAAATCTTTTTTAGTTTTAAGGGTAGAATTTTCTATATAAAGGAAAAGATCTAGAAAAACTATTTCCTTTCTTATATCATGGTAAATTGGATCCTTTTTTTTTTTTTGATTAAGTAATGTAACAAAAATTCAGATTTCCAAAGGACCCGCCAAATCAGGATCAAGTCATCTATAATCTTTATAATAGATATATTAGAAAAAAAGGGGTTAGATCAGCAATAAAATTTTTATATTCAAAAAATCCCCTAAATAATTGGGAAAATGATGGAGCCACGGGGGGCCCCCTGCTGTACCTACCCTTTGATATAAGGGTGAACCATACTGGAAAAAAAAGTTACTAATATCATTCAAACCCTCTATAAGGAATTTTTTTAAAAATTCTGAAAATTGTTTCTTAGTTACAAAAATCAACTATGCTTGTTTTAAAAACTTCCGCTTATATTGCATTTTTTATTAATAAGAATTTAATTTCTTTTAAGGTCCATTCTTTTGGTATAAAAAATCTGTGAATTTTAATTTCTTGTATAAAATAGTCGAAGAAGGGATAATTCCTCGAAAGCTCACCAAACAAAAACTCATTACCTGAAAAAGGGATCGCCTGATTTCTACATCTTTACTACTTTATGGTAACACTTACAACATTAACTACTAGATATAATACATGTCAGATACCCTTAAACCAATCAAAATTTTGATTTTGGTATGCCTCAAACAAAGTACCATACATAAGAGCTGGGAGAAGAATACAAGGGTTCGTGGTTTGTCAAAAATATAAAATTTAATTGGGGATA